>JAYJLV010095292.1:0-12636 GCA_036873485.1 Torymus texanus | reverse complement strand
TCTCTCTCTCTCTCTCTCTCTCTCTCTCTCTCTCTCTCTCTCTCTCTCTCTCTCTCTCTCTCTCTGCCGCTGTACGTTGACCAATTAGCACCTCGCGCATGGCGCAAGGAAGCGCCCTAGTCATAAGTTTAAATAAAGTCTCTTTTATTATTTCACTATAAATATAAAGTCTCTCCTAATTTACCACCAAAACTCAACAATGTATTACGAAAATTCCAACCACTATCAACCTATACTGAATTTGGTTGGTGCTAGCGGGCTCACCGGTTACTGCATACCGTGTAATAAAAGTTACTGGCATGTCCAAGATCACCGATGCACGAATAAATGTTATAAATGCATGATGTCACCGCCGTGTGCTGTGTTGGAGAATATTAGAAAATGTACCTTGTGCTATAAGACATTTTTCAGTGAAGATTGTTTTGAAAATCATTTAAAAAGCAGCTCGTATAACAAGAACAATGGTGTGTGTGATAAAACAAAATATACCAAAAGTGTTTTAAAACACGAGTGTGGTGTATCATATTGTAACATATTCAAAATTAAGATTACCGCTGGGACATCTGTGTTACATTCAACCTATTAAATCGAATGAAATAGCGCGAGATGTTTTATTCCTATTCTACGATTTTGAGACTCAACAAACAATGTCTGTGTTAGGTGACGAAGAAAGAAAAATCCATGTTCCAAATTTGTGCATTGTACAGCAAGTGTGTACGCATTGTCTTGAGATCGATAACGTTTCTATTAGATGCAATGATGGCGGAGTTCGTGAATACATGTTTGAAGATAATCCAGTGAAGCAATTGATTGATCTTGCTTTAACACCAAGACAAAAATTTAAGAAAATAGTTTGCATCGCTCAAAACACCCAAGTATTTAATGTGCAATTTATATTCAAATACATCGTCGAGCAATACCGAGGTGTGCGCGTGGATCCAACCGTCATAATGAATGGATCAAAGATTATCTTAATAGAGATTGCGAATGTAAAATTTATAGATAGTTTAAATTATTTTCGCATGCCATTAAGAAATCGAAAAAGGTGTTTTTCCGCATTTGTTTAACACATCAGAAAATCAGCCGTACGAGGGGTCACTCCCGTCTCTGGACATGTACTCACCAGACAGTATATACGCCCAGGGAAGAGAACGTTTTTTGGTATGGTATAATGAACAATCAACGAGTGGTTGTACGTTCAATTTTCAAAAAGAAATTGTGAAGTATTGTAAACAGGACGTGACAATTTTAAGATTAGCTTGCTTAGCCTTTCGAAAAACTTTTACGAAATTTGGTGTTCGTCGAAATTTGATCCATTCGTTGAATGTACAACTATAGCTTCGACCTGTATGCGTGTGTTTGGCAAAAAATTCTTAAAGAAGAATCAAATAGGTATCGTTCCATCTAGCGGTTATAGATGGTGCAACAATCAGTCTGAAAAAGCGGTGCATTGGCTTTGTTGGATGGAAAAGCATATACTTCATCGCTTCATCGAACATACAGGATGTTCGAGAGAGAGAAGGTTACCCGAAGGTATGGTTGCAGATGGCTACAGTCAACCGCGAGCCGACGAAAATCACAGAGGCATAGTACTTCAATTTCACGGTTGCTTTTGGCACGACTGTCCTCGCTGTTTCAGGTTCAATAGGGATACAGCTTTGACGAGTCGTGATTCAATGGACGATAGATACGAAAGAACAGTAGCTATTAGCGATAAGATAAAGTCAAACAATTACGAATTAATCGAGAAGTGGGAGTGTGAGTTTATCACTGAACTCTCCCAAGATGATCAGCTTCAGCACTTTGTTCGAGAGAACGTCGATAGCGTGAAACGAAAACCTTTGGAGCCGCGAGATGCTTTTGTCGATGGACGTACAGGTAACACAGTTAAAATGATCGATTGAAAATATGACGTGACGTGAAGATGACTCGAGCAAGCCTCGATATAGCTGAGTGGTGAGAGCACCGTAGTAGTCTTTCGGCTTCGTGAGTTCGAGCCCGGCTCGTGGCCCTTTTTTTACGCGACTTATTCATTTTCAATGGGCTCCGTATGTCTTCACACATCTACATTCATACAGTCGACATGTGCACTCATATTAAGAATGTGTTATCATGGAAAACCACGAAAGCAATTAGATTTTATTTAAACCGATAGTTACAACCAGCTTCATCTTATGTTTTTCGGAACTTCGAACAGTAGTGTAAGTGAAACTGGCCATCGCGTAGTAGCGTAAACTGCGTAGCCTTTTTGTTCACATAATATAAAGGACGTGAAGGAGGTCTCAAAACTGAGTCAAACTATGTGTTACACGTTTGAAATCTTAAAAAAACTGGTGGAACAGAAGCTGTTTAAAAATTACATTGAAAAATTTTTTCTATGTAAGAATTTCCTCGGAATTTTTCGGCATCGCTGAACGCATGAAATTTTGATAAAACAAAAAATAAAAAATACATGTCAAATAATTTTTGGAGTAGAACATAAATATTTGTATTTCAACATTATAGGTGATATAGGCATAACGCGGACCACCTGATTTGAGATGGATTCGGTCATATACAAGTCCCTTTGGAAAAATGAATGAAGTTGTTGAAAATCTAAAAGAAATGTTATTAACAAGTAATATTATTAAAGAAATATTTGGAAATAATTTAAAATGAGATGATAGAAGTCTAAATGAAAAAGTAATTTTAGCACCAAAAAATACATATGTACTTAACCCTTTGAGTCCTAGTGTTACTCTCATGTAACATGATATTAAAAAATGTTTCAATCAATATTTTGAACTCATGATGACTCAATTGGATGATTATAGTGTCTATTTGTTGTTGTTGCTTTCTTGTTTAAAAAGAACAAAAAAACAGAAGCAAACAAATGAAAACAAAAAAGAACAAAGAATTTGTTGTTGTTTTTTTCTTAATTACGATATTTTAGATACAATAAGAGTGAGAAAAACAAGTTTGTATTAATGTTCATTATTAGGTCCTGAAAGGGTTAAAATCAATGACGAAATTTTGTCAAAATTAGAGGGAAAAGCTAAACAGTACTTTAGTATAGATTCTGTTTACGACGACAATAATGAAAATTTAAAGAATATTTTTCCTGTTGAATTTATAGATTCATTAACTTCAAATGATCTTCCACCACATTGTTAAGTTGACTTTAAAAGAAGGTACTGTTATAATTCTACTTAGAATAATTTGAAGGTATTACTAACAGATTCGTCAAAATTTAAAAATGGTAAGTGTATTGACAAATATTATATAAAAAATATTGTTTATAATGAAATTATATAAAATGTCAGAAGTAATTTTAGCACCAAGAAACATAGACGTTTTAAATTTAAAGCATGAAATTATAAATAGATTAGACGCAGATACGAGAGAATATAAATACATATAACCGGCAGTAAGTACGAAATATTCTGTGAAGTAATAATAAATACATATAACCGGCAACAAGTACAAAATGCTTTGTGAAGTAATAATAAATACATATAACCGGCAGCAAGTACGAAATGCGCTGAAAGAAATATGAATAGCGTAGAATGTAGGATCTTTGTTTAAAGATAAGACTTACTGATGAGTCCTTTAAACAGATCGATGACGAAACGCTATCTATAAAAATTCCGAAAACCATATATTTTTAATAATAAATAAAAAACATAAATATCTATAATTTTTTAATCCTTTTTTAAACCTTTTCTTAAACCTTTACTTAACACTTTTTTAACCCTTTACTTAATCCTTTACCTAACCTCTTATTTATTTAATCCTTGAATTTATATAGATATTAATAATAAACCACACAGAATGCTTATCAAGTAAAATAGAGAAATATCAACTTACTTTGTCTGTTTTTTATAGAGTTTAAATCTTCTTCAAATTTTTGACTCGTACTTTTAGCAAAAGCTTCAGCTGTGGCACAATATCCGTGATGTACCAGATATGTTGATACCATTCTGTATAAAATAAAAAATATATTAATTATTTTATATAAGAAATTTTTTTTTTAAATTATATTTAATTCACAATTTTAAAATAACAACTCCCGTAGCTTCTTACTACGTAAAAATTTTAATTCCTTATTTCTATATTCATAGAAAATATTTAAAACATTTAAAAAAATCTTCATTACTTTCTAGTATTCTTCAAGGAATTCTATAGGCAGTTCAGCCTTATTCCATTATCCGGATTTGATAAGTAACAATCATCTATTAATATTTATTATGTAATTATTTTCATTACAATTAATAACACTCACACCCCGTGTCGAGTCACTAGTCTCGCATAAAGAACTTTATCCCAATGTGGCGGGTCGCGGAAAGGTGGTCAAGAACACAGGGCATTGAGAAATAAAATATCCGAGGTAAACGAAACCTGGATAGAAAAAGGCATCCTCAACAAGAAACGAAGTACGGTAAATATACAAGAAAACCCATTACCCCAAGCAGTTATTATCAATTATGAACAAAATCTGCCTCCGATTCCGAACGGGTGAAAGACATGGTGGTCTGTGCAGATTTCATGGATTTAAGGAAGGGATACGGCATCCCACAGGATAAGGAAAAAGGACAGAGCGATGTTTCGCTCAGGCGGAAAGGTGCTTCCTTGCCAAAACAGAAATTGCTCAGGGCTTGGGTTCGATCCCTCGCTAGGTCGACTTTCGTGAGCATTTTTTTCAAAATACTGTTCGGATTTTTCGGTGGTGAAGAGAAAGCCTTTTGCCCTGGGTGGTGATATGGACCCTATAAGTACCTGATCCGTGAATCGGATGGATTAAATAAATCTGTTAATATTGAAAAAATTAACAATGAATTTCATATTAAAATTCAGCTTTATGATTAATTGTTAGATGAAAAGGGAAGTAAAAATCTGAAATATCTTCAATACCTTTTTTCTTGTAACTTTCGGAAGAATTTTACTATATTTTTTTAAGACTTGTGTAAAACCAAAGATTCACCGATAATTTTAAGTTATTTCATTCAATCGTTGAAAAATAAACCGCTATCAATAAATCAGAGGTCAACGATTAAAAAGATGTACACAAGGGCCATATGGATATTATCAACTAAATAGAGGTGAAAATTGTAGAAAATAATACTACTTATTAATGGAAAAAAATTTAGATTTGAAGATTATCTCTGGAATTTATTATTTATCAAAATATTTACTGCTTTTTTTTTTAGTTTTACCATGGCTTGCTTCCTTAATGCACTCAAAACATAAATTGCTAGAAAATACTACGATATTATTGCATAGGCCGAAGATTTCAATTTTTATCGGTTAGACAGAGCAGGTACGTGGAAGGCGGTGTTAGTATATATAGAACATTACAACTCAGATTTAAACTGATAATTTTTTTAAAATAACAATATTTCTTTTATAAATTTTCATAAAAATATATTCTGTACGTATTTGTTCGCGATATGTTTTGCATAACGGTTTTAGCGCAATTAAATCTGAATTACCACAATACTGTAATTTATTATTCTCAAGTTAACTTCGGAAATAAATAAACTACTGTTTGCAGTTGTCTACCGCCATTACACACTGGGTATCTCATTGACTTCTTCGACAGTCTAACCAACCTCCAACCATTGTATAACAAGTTGTATAAGTGTCCCGGGACATTTTAATATGAACATGATCGCGAAAAACGAAGACTCCAAATTTCTGAACTTTCACATCAAGGCCAACAACTTATATCTTATGCCGTCGCATCCAACCTCTGTGCGTCTATAAACGTGCCTCTCGGTGGGCCCCTCCCTCCCCATCGAAAAAATCGTTACCTGTAAGTTATTCAACATTGACCACACAATTTCATCGACACCTTTAATAAAAATTTTAAATCCTACTCTCGTACATCTCTGCAATTACTACAGCTTTCCGGTCCCTCGAAAGCGCTCTGGTGAATTTTCATTCACAGCCGGTCATGAGACTAGCCCAGTTTTTTGCCCGTCGAACATAACATCAATTTGAGATATCGTAATCTGGTTTCCTCAAGCCGACACCGCTATTTGTTTTCTTCCGATAACTTAAAAATAAAAAAACTGATTGTAAAGAAAAACCGCTTCCAATTCATTGGCCCGTGGCTTCCTCAAACTTAATTTGCCGATTCTCCGCTGTAAGACCGTGGGAAAAACAATCATACAGGCAGCAATGACAAGTAAAGTCAATAGATAATTGCAGTAGTTTTTTAATAATAAAAAATACTAGAAAATTTTTTTTATAAAATTTAGGTATTTTAATTCTCTTTCGAATATATCGATCCTATCGTTAAAAAAAGCAAAAATAAATATTGAGAAAACCGAAAATTCGAAATAAAACAAAAACGCATCGGCCCAATAAAAAAACGGGTTTTTGACCCGTTTTAACACACACAATAAAAAGCAGAACAAATGAAACCTGTCCGGTTAAAATCGACCTAGTAGAAGCTGAGATTCAGGCGTATACACACACAAACATCCATACAGACATTTTTCAAAAATGATGTATTTTAATTCATAACACCTCGGAAAAAAGTTATAGCATGTTTTTACAACAATTCAAAAAATTACTATCACAAAGCTTCCTCTAGGAGGAAGAAAAATCAGGGAAAAAATATTCCGAAATGAAACTTACAATCTTTGACTCGACCATCCAGGGGATTAGGAATCTGTTTCGTCAATATTATTCCACACTTCGCGGTCTCTTTTCATGAAATTATGAAGCGAACTTTCGAATAATGCTATAAAAATTGTCTCTGACCATTTCGCTCTTTTCATCAACAACCAACAAAGCAGCCTACAGTGCTTTTACATATTGTCTTCGCAATTCGATGTATGTTTGGTCTTGCATTCGCCCAGGGTTCGCGCTTACGCACGTGTCCTGTGGTTTGGGGAAGCCT
This sequence comes from Torymus texanus, assembly GCA_036873485.1. Taxonomy (NCBI): domain Eukaryota; kingdom Metazoa; phylum Arthropoda; class Insecta; order Hymenoptera; family Torymidae; genus Torymus; species Torymus texanus. The sequence goes on along the minus strand of JAYJLV010095292.1, from coordinate 5,750 downwards.
TAATGTTAAGGGAAAACCATCACCAGGAACAGCGGATAGAGGAGTAAAACTTGAGTACATTAGAAAAAACAAGCTCAGGTTGTCTTTCCCTACCTGTGGACTGAACACCATTAATGTTCCGTCTGTCGGTACGGCAGAGCGGTTGCCATCCAAGTGTAAAAACTGTCTATTTCTTACTTGGATGTTCACTCTGCCATACGCCCAGAAAGTGCCTTTAAGAAGCAGACTGCGAACCGCGGTCTTAATTAGGCATATGATCAATTTTTCATCCAAAATAAAGGTCAGAGGTGCACGGGAAGCGAACTCGAGTCTTCCGAACGGGAGTCCGGGCTCTTACCCATAAGCCATCGTGGCTATCAAATTATGAAACTGAATTAGAAGGTTTACGGAACCCTTTTCGCTGTAACAATTAATAAGATTATTTTTTTAGTCTCACACATACACACACACATATATATATAAGATTCCCTGTCAAATCGAGAGGTCAAAAAATAGATTACCTTAAAACTTTGTGAAAACGTTCCATTTTATGTACCGGATACTGGTGAATTTTTCAGAATTTTTAAAATTAATGTTTTCGAACTGTCTCGTATCAAAGTTCAGAATTTTAGCCTTTTTGCCGATTTTGATTAATTTATAATTGCTCGGGAAAGCATTTTTCAAGATGGACATAAAAGTAGTTTATTTTTGTAAAATCTTTAGTTTTCAATCAAAATACTTTCAAGGCCGTACATATAAAACATTAAAATTTAGAAAATTAAAACTCCGATCAGAACTATCTTCATCAAAAAATTCATGGAGATACTATTTTATTGTACAAAAGTGTCGGTGGTATGAAACCCAGAATGATTATCGATAGTTTTTGGATCCGAAAGAAATTCTTCTTCCATGGTGCTTTTGTGTAGGCCAGTCAACGAAGATCTGAAATCGACTTTTTCGAGGAACTGGCTGGATTTTTGGTATTTGGTAAACATACCCTCTAAAAATGATGTTCAAAAATGCAGATTTGAGAAGCACTAAATTCACCCCTAATTTTGTAAAAAAACCAATCCCGAAAAGAGTTTGTCGCTTATAACTCTCAAACAGTAAAAGATATCAGAAAAAATTGCAAACAAAAGTTGTAGAGCGTACAATTTTATATAAGGATCACTGATTACTTTTTAGACTTGATAAAATTAAGTTCGTAGAAAGTTTGGAAAAGTGTGAAATGGGAAGCGGGGCCTGCAGCCGCACAGCTGTATACTATATATTGATATAGCAGTGGCAGCGCGTTTCTGCAGCGCTCGGAGATGCTCGGGGAGAGTCGTCGCTACGGTCTTGCTAGCATGCATAGACTGAATTTCTTTGCCTCACACGAGCCGTTGGCTCTGGCGCGGAAAAATTATTTGTTTATATCTCCCCATGTATGCTTGCGGTTGAAATCGGGAAAACTAACCATCGGCTCTTATAAATTTTGACGCATAGAATCTAAATCTCTTTGATATCAGAATAATTTTTTTTATTTAAATCAGGCAATTTTCAGATGTAAATGTTCTATAAAAGATCCACGAAAAACCAACATTCTAAACAAATTTTAAAAATATTAATTTTCAATCCATAGGAAATTTTTACCGTTGGTGACAAAATTTAACATCGAGTAAAAACTATAACACTTACTTGTCGATTATCATCTGACATGTACATAGTTAAAATCCCATTTTTTAATACAAACAATTTATATTAATAAAAAATAGAAATATCAGGTACTCTTAACTTTTTAGAAAATTCAAAGTTTAAGATCCAAAAGGTTGTAAGTTCAAGTTCTTCACAAAGCACACACCTAAACCAAAGCTTTTGAATGAAAAAATTTTTCTGTACATTAAAGTAAATATTCGCTTTTTCGATACCCACCCCATTTGATATCAAATAAAATGCAATAAACAATAGCACATATAGTATTCACAAGTTAACTTTGATAATTCATTATTTTTTTAATTTAATTTATTAAATAAACAGTGACAAGAGAACAGTTAAAATTCTTTATATGATTTTATTTATAAAATGAATCAAGGACCGCAGGAGCACTTCGAAGACTAATAAAAGTCTCAAATGCAGAAGGAACCTGAGGAGTTTTTACAATTACATTCAATATTTTTTCGTGAATATTCTACATACCATCACTATCATAATTTAGTATGAAGTAAAATCCATGAATTGTATTGAATGTGCATTCGTAATGTAAACAGAAAATATAAAATAAAATACTAGTTGCATTACTTATTCTATAGATAATTTTATTGCCGTACCAACAAATTTATTATTGACTATTTTATAAATAACAAAACTGTTCCTCTGTTTTGTTATCTGTCTTCTCAAAAATATAGAATAAGTATGGGTATAACTCACTTTCTATTCGTATGTTGTAAGATTATTATGTAAATAAATAAATAAGTAGTTAGATGTTTAGATCCAGAAAATTTTTTATTTTTTTTGTTGATATCTTAAGGGGGAAATACACCTTTAAATTTTTCCCATTAAAATGATCTGTAAAATAGAAATTTAAATTATTAATAAAATTTTAAACTAATATACTATAAGTATGTTACATTTATAATACAATAAGCCAAAAATGAGAGTTCTAGACCTACATTGTCACAATATATAAACATTACAAAATTTAGATAACAGGTCCATGGAGGTGATGGATCTTAATCCAGTTGGGCTGAAACTCTTGGTATTTTATATCGTTTAGGGCTGAAGAGTTGTACGTATCAAAATTATTTACTCAAATAATAATCCAGCCCAACTGGATTAAAATCCATCACCTCCATGGACCTGTAGGTTACGCCAAAGTCTAAATTTTGACATTATGTAGACGACAAACTGCTTCTTCCTTTTTACCAGCTAAGCGCGCGATTTGAGTTCGTGAATTGCATTTATAATTTTTGTATGTGTTTAGATTATGTACGTACATATAAAATATATAAATATTAATTTAGTTAACATATTTTCTTAGTTTAGTAGCGAAAACGCTTTTTTCGTAGTATTTATCGTTAAAAAATTAAATTAACATTTTAAAATATTAAGTTTCTTTCTGTAACCGTAAAATTGGTTCTTGATGTGGCTTACGTTTGTGTGATAAAACCCAAATCGGTAGAAACTGGTGGCACGTTTTTATAGAAGTTTATTGACATTTTTGCTTATATCTTCGGTAATTTTTCAAATATGTCACTCAAACTTTTTTTACAAATTTAGAATAATATGTAGAATTGAAAAATCAAATAAAAGAATATTGATTTTTTCGAAATTTAAAGGTGTTGTCTCCCCTTAATATTGTTTTACGATTTATTTTCTTTTAAATAAAATTTAAGGCGATGTAAAACCCAAAAATCTACTGAATTTCATAATTTAATAAATTATCATTAAAACGTTTATTTGTAAAAACGGCCCTGTCAGGCGCTCCATATATGCGATTACTATACACAGAAATTTTTTCAACTGAGTTTATTAGCATTTTCATGAAATATGGTCGTTCTAAACTAGATCAAAACTATAGAAATACAGATTTCTACTTACCGGCATTACGACGTTATATGTAGTTGGGCGAGTTTTAAATATTTTTCTAAAAGAACAAGCTTGTCAGGCGCTCCGTACACGTAAATACTATATTCAAAAATATTTTTACCTATAATTCTATTAATATTTGTTAATGATGTACACGTTCTAAAATAACGTCGGCAATTCACATCCGCTTCAGAAACCCATATAATGTGAATACTAAAAATAAATTACATTCATCGAGATCCTAGTTGAAAATACGTATCAGCAAACGACAGTAATTTTTGATCATATTTTTTCGTTGCGAATTAGGTTTCTGATTGCCCAAAAGCACATGCGAAATAGCAACATTTTGCCCGAATTCATTCAATAACATACATTAAAAATGAAACCTGTCTGGTTAAAATCGTTCAATAAGATGCTGAGATAAAGCGGAACAGTCATAAACAATACAGATCCATTTTAAATGGGACCACCTATGTTTGACTCTGGAATTGGAAAGAGCGGAAAATTTTACATCCAAAATGGTATTTTTAAAATTTTTTAGGTAACCTTGTCAAGGTCAAATCAAGGTCAAATGCTTGAAAAATGCTCAAAATGCGAAATTTCAAAGGCGTCCTAAGCCGAACAAGTCTTGATAAGCCCAACCAATGGATTGAGGAAATTCTAGGGTCGCTTGTCACGAATCTCAAGTCAGGTTTCTTGGGGGGTGCAACGCGGGGGTGCAACGTGGGACACACATGGCAAACTGGAGTGCTTCAAACGAGATCGATTTTTCAATGTCCATGAAAATTGCTGAAAACTTCATCCTGGTCATTTTTTTATTTTTTAAAATGTGAACACGTACTTTTGACCTAGATTCGAAAAGAGCGGGAAAATTTACTCTAAAAATAGGTATTTATATTGTATTCAAGGTCATAACAACGTCATGGAAAGGTCAAATATGCCAAAAATGGATGTTAAAAGAGGAAAAACAGGTTGATCGAATGAAATAATGATTTTATAACTTTGGAAATGAAAAGATCAATGCGTGCAAGGCGTAGACATTTTTGCGATCAATTGAATTGATCAAGACACCTGCAGCACTTGCTTAGCTTAGGATAACTAAAAATTTCAACTTTTGACCCTGATTTGACCTTGTCAAGGTTGACACAAAAATTTTTAAATATCATTTCCGACGAAAAATTTTCAGTTCTTTGTAAATCCGGTGCCAAATGTAGGAGTTCCCATTTAAAAAAATGACCAGGATGAAGTTTTTAGCGATTTTCATGGACATTAAAAAATTTACTCCGTTTGGGGCGATTCAATCCGGTGTGGCACCCCCGCGTTGCACCTCATGAGAAATATGACTTCAGTTTCAAGACCAGCAACCCCAAAAACCCCCGGGATACAGTTTTCAGCCATTTTCATGGTATTTGAAAAATTGACCCCGTTTGGGGCGCTCCAGCTTGCCATGTGTGCCCCATGTGGCACCCCCGAGTTGCACCCCCAGAGAAACTTGACTTTAGATTCGAGACAAGGGACCCTAAAAGTTCCACAATCGATTGGTTGGGCTTATAAAGACTTGTTCGGATTAGGACGCCTTTGAAATTTCACATTTTGAGCATTTTTCAAGCATTTGACCTTGATTTGTCCGTGTCAAGGTTACATACAAAATTTTGAAGATACCATTTTAGACGTAAAATTTTTCGCTCTTTCCAATTCCGCAGTCAAACATAGGTGGTCCCATTTAAAAAAATGACTTTGACCTTCAAATGAACTTGAAAACTGACCTCAAGGTCAAATTCAAGGTCACCAAAAGTTGACCCCCATCGTCATAAACAACTTTTGTCATAACCATTTTTTTGCATGTTAAGTATTGCAGGAGAAATCGGGGTCCATAGATTAAAATGGGTCCCAGTGTATATAAAATAAAATATACATTAAGCAACCAGAATTGTTAATAATTATCGGTAAATGATTTGAGAGAACGTTTTAAAGTAGAAATATTGGAGATTCTTGAAATTCTGTGTGGGAGTTAGTTAAAGGAACGTTTGGGAATATTATGGCCAATATTCGACTAATATTCGGCGAAGGCGCTGGATCCCCCCATACGAGTACATTGTCCTCAAAATTTGTTTTACGTGGGAATTAGTTTATTAACCTGCAGGCGGCCGGGGTGATGCCGATCGGCATCACCTCAAGGTCGGCCCACATTGCTAGTCCATTGGGAA
>JAYJLV010095281.1:0-12638 GCA_036873485.1 Torymus texanus | reverse complement strand
ATAAGTTTGTAACATGTGCAATTTTAGGTATCCGAAAAAACTACTGACAACAAGTAGTTGGCTAGTAGTACACCAATGGTTTGAGCAGTAGTTTTGCCAGTAGTTCAGCCAATAGTTTAGCCAGTAGTTTATTTTCGTAAGGGTTGAGCTGTCTTATTTTAGCATTTTGTGATATAAAGTACATTATCCAAGATTTAATATTTTAATTAATAAAAAAAAAAATTATTCATGTTATCTTCACTATTCCTAGGTTACATCATTGGATCCGTAGGAGGAGTTGGTGTTACTGGAGGTGCCCATCGTTATTGGACACATCGATCTTACAAAGCAAATATTCCCGCTCGCATAATTTTAATGCTTTGTTATTGTAACGCTGGACAGGTAAAATAATATATATTTAAACGATATATTTACTTATCGGCTACTACTTCTGATACAGTTTTTTTAAAATCAAATAATGTCCCAACAAATAATTATAAAATGAATATTACATGAATTTGACAAACATTAAGGCTTGAACTTGTTTAGACTTTGGAGCCATAACCATATAAGGGGTCTCACTGGATCGATTAATTTTTTTAAAAACTGTTTTCAATAGCTGAATGACTAAAAGACGAAAGTATTTTAATAATAAGTGAAAAAGACAACGATTTGTTGGCGGTGCGCATCGATAGAATCGCATTTATAGTGTTATAATAACAAATATCTTTTTATTTTATCGTTGATATATGATTATCATAATATTATTAAATTCTTCTTAACAAAATCTTTAACTTTATATTTTATTTACGATGTGAAACTATTTTTTTATAGGTTAGTATTATACTATAATGGTATATATGATATTGTATACTCTCATAAAATAATACTTTATTTATAACTTTTTGGAAAGTAGTTTTCTCGATAACTTGGCACGTATTTAAAATTTATTCAATAAACATTTTTTTATAATATTGAAAATATTTATTTATTGAATATTAGAAAATTGTATGTCAATGTTACAGAATAGTATTTATGAATGGGTACGAGACCACCGAGTTCATCATAAATTTTCAGAAACTGATGCAGATCCCCATAACAGTAATCGAGGTTTCTTTTTTGCTCACGTGGGCTGGTTGATGATGAAAAAACATCCAGAAGTTATCAGAAAAGGACGAGAAGTTGACATGAGCGATGTACTTGCTGATCCTGTAGTCGCTTTTGCCCAGAAGTAAATATATTATTCAGATTCCTATTCTATTTTTATTTATGAATTAAATGTAATTAATAAATATTTGTCATTTATTTTTTGCTTAAATTTTTTTGTGAGGATGAAATTCCAAATTTGTTTTAGAGACATTTATTTTATAATTAAAATTTATAATTAAGATTGTTATTTTAGTTTAAGGTGACTCCGGTGCGGTGGGCCGTATGACGGGGAGGGGGGAGGGGGGAGGGGGGATTTTTAGGATGCGTTGCACTTTTATTTCAAGAATCAATATAATTGAAATGCAAATAGTTGATATTTAATTATAAAATACTTTTAACCATTTAGGCATCGTAAAATAGAAAAAATAGAAAAATTATTCATTGCAAAGTATTACGGCCCTGCGAGTCGTTATTTTTTCAGTACGCCACTATAAACTATAGATAATAAACTATTATTTACAAGTTCGTTTTTAAAGTACGTACCAAGGAAATTCACATTTTCATAAGAGTCTGTAATAAAAGTAAGAATTAATAACTGTTTTTGTTTTTTATTTGCTCGGTGACCCTACTCAGGCTTATCATTAAATAACTCGAGATTTCAACTTTCAATTCAGATTTTTATTTTTTGATTCTTATGTATTTAAAAGAACGCCAGAGCCACCTTAAATAATTTTTTTCGGCAAAGTACAATTATTTATATGAAAATCAAAATGTCGCTCGTTTCGTTAACTAGTTATAAACTTTTACATGGATGTTCTTACAGGTACTTTATACCACTAAAAATATTGATGGCCTTTATCCTGCCAGTTATAATACCAATGTACTTTTGGAATGAAACTTTGCATTACGCCATCGTATCACAGTGGCTTATACGTTATATGTTTCTACTGAATTTCACGTGGAGTGTGAACAGTGCTGCACATTTATGGGGCAACCGACCTTATGACAAGTAAGAATATTTATTTAAAAGAAATAGTCTAATATACTAATTCGTATGTCTTATCACCCTCGCTTCCTTCGGGCCTCAAACGACGCATTCGTTCAAAATTCTCTGCTTCGTGCACTCGTTACACATACTATTTTTCGAAAGGAGGTTTGAGAAGTTTGGCTTTCGACGGCTGTGTGGCCTGCGTAAAGTGTCCTTATTTCACACTGGTGAGTGATTCATGGCTTCTCAAACGGAGTTTAAAAAGTATTTTTTGGAACACATGGACGATTTTCGCAATTTCTGGGCCTAAGAAGTGGTCGTAAAATTACTTTTTTTTTACCAACGGATAAAAAATACATTTGCGCCCGCTGCTCTGAATATTCCTAAAACAAGAAAAAAGAATTTTTATTTTTTTAATCTTAATTTTGATATAACTACAAAAAATCAATTTTAGGCTCAAAACCCCAGAAAATGAGTACATGTGTCACAACAAATTTGGTGTGCATCTAGGGCTAGTTAACCTTTTGACCTCGCGTGTTTGCAGTACTCGGTCTAAAAAGGCCCACTTCATCCTCTAGGTACACAATATTATTTGAATACATGTATTTTAAATACTATAATAAATGCTCTTTTTCAACTTTTACGTATAACAATAAAGTTTGGTATTTTATTAAAAAATTTTATGTTTTTAAGAATGACATAATGATTCGTATAATGTATACAATTTTATAAATTTGGAGTAACAAGGTAATATTTGAAAAAATTTTTTTGATAAACTGTGGATAAAGTCCGTATGTGAAGTAAATAATCCGTGAGTGACTTTTTTCATAAAGTTCGATTTAAACACTATAGTTGCAAAATATACATTTTTTATTTATTTATTTATGATGATTAAACTTTTTAGAAAAAGCATCTTATTAAAATAAAAGCTTTGTTAAATTTAACACTTCTTAGGAATATAGATTGTCTTTCGAACGTGTATTATCTAAAACTACAGAAATTTATTTGCTAATAAAATTGTTGAATTTACGATCGACATAGTTATGTTAATAAGACCAAAGCTGTTTGTTTAGGAATGAATAATGAATGTAATTTCTTGATAAAACTTTATTTAAAAAATAAACTCAAGACGTGGAGACAAGACCTCCTAAACACATATCCCAAGTTCAGGACTTTTAGGTTATCTGTAAAACACCATTTTTAAAATACATAAAAAATAAAGTATTTTATGATTCTTTTCCACTAAAATATAACTGCAAATTTGGATATTTTACATACTGCTCTTCATAGTATTTTATGTCTATTTATAATCCATCGTTAAATATAATGTTTAGGTTTCTCAAGTCATCGATGACGGTGTTGCCAATCTATAATGCATTTCATACTTTTTGGTGGGTAGATACAATCTGATAATTGAGTAAAAAAATCTCGATATTTTTCATTAAGTTCACTCAAAAGTCTCGGCCCAATTGAGTTCTCAAGTCTTTACCTTGAAAGACGAAAAAACGAAAAAAGAGAAAAGGTTTTTTTTCTATAGTAAATTTAGTGCAATAATAAGTTTGCCTTCGCAGTAATTCCCCGCTTTTTGGAGTTCCGAGGGCTTGATCTCGAAAAACGAACCGACGAAGAAAATGAAGAAATAGTTTTTTTATTCTTTTTCTATTGTACTATATTTGGTATATTAATTTAAGGGAATCTATAGAATATTGATATATTACGTAGTTAATATATTTATATATAAAAATATTTGAAGATATTTCAAAACACTTAAAAAACTTCTAGCCTCTAAGCTTCTCTCCGTTTTTTAAGCACGACTGCTACTCGCTTGGCACGAGCTCTGCTCGGCTGAGTCTTAGGTATATTTTCATCAGAGCGAAAATTGTTATTACCGCAACAACTAATAATTTATTATATTAAAATTGTTTTCGAACTGTCACGGATAGGCGTGACGTGACTTAAGTGCGGATTTATAGGTCACAGTGCTATAAATTATTTTTTACCAAATACCCATCTAATTATAAGTAGACAAAAATGTTAAATGCAAAAGGTATATAAATAATATCCAAACAAAACTTTCTTGTTGGGCAGTTTTTTATATAATCAATTCTTAACAAGTTTACCCTACAAAACTAATTTGTAATACCTAATTAACGCCTAAATACACCTGAAATAGTGTATTTTATTTATTTCATATACAAAAATATTGAATACAAAAGTGATTTTTGAAAGCATGATCTTATAAAATAATATATTAATATTTGAGATGTAAAACTTTTGGCAATCGTGAAGATACAAGCTTCTCCTGGGTAGTAGTAAAAACTAAATTTTTGCATAGACAATGGAGCAATGGCGCGGTGAGTAAAGTGAGGTGCGTAGGTGGGCAGCCTTCTCTTCCCCCTTAGTTTAGACATTTTTTATTGTGTGCGTATTAATCTAATCTGAGTATGGGAATTGAATGTTTTATAATTTACAATTTATAAAATGTGTATGAATAGTGACTTACTCGACTTGATGTTTCAGAAATATTTCACCTGTGGAAAACAAATTTGTATCTATGGTAGCACTGGGTGAAGGATGGCATAACTATCACCACGTCTTCCCTTGGGATTATAAAGCAGCTGAACTCGGAACTTATAAACACAATACAACGACAGCCGTAATTGACTTTTTTGCACTGATTGGATGGGTCACTGACCGAAAACAGCCATCCCCTGAACTCGTCCAAGCAATAGTAAAGAACAGAGGCGACGGATCGTATCCAATTAATCAGGAAGTTCCAATGCCAGAAACAAAAGTTGATTAATTTTACATCATATCAAAGTACTAGATCTAAATCTAATATACGCATAGCTTTATTATCTTCTGTTCATTTAATGCATATGCAAATGACAACTGATGAGTTTGGTATCTATGGCCATAGCTCAGAGAACTACTTTAACAATGCAGTTATGATTTGTAACTGAGGTCAAATATTTGTACAGTTTTTAACATTTTGTAAGCGTATGCAAAATGCATCAAACAGGTTATTCGATTAAATCATTTGTGTTATTTGATTCGTAGTGACATTAAGTTATATAATTTATGTATTTATTCAATATTACTTATGTAGTTTTTTAAACCATAATCTACATTTAATGGTTAAAAAACTCTGAAATATGTACGATATACGATTTCTTTTTCGAAATAAATAAAGACAGTAATAAAATATTCTTTGTTATTTAAATTAAAATTTTAGTAGTTGTTTATTTTTTCCAGTTCAAATTTCAACGAAACCTTCAAAACTTTCCAGAATGATTGATAATTAGATTATTCAGGGCAAGCAAATTTGGATAAGTTGCTAATTACAGTAATAATTGACTTATAACTAATTACTGCTGGTCGGGCGTAAAGTACATCGCTTAGTATAGAGATCGGTATTCAACACCGCCTTAAAAAACATATTAGGTAAAAAGATATGCATAATTATTAATTACGCAGGCCCACAAAAAAAAAGTTGTCTGTACTTTTGACCAGACCTATGTTTTCTTGCATATTTTTCGATGCTGAATCCGAATCTGCAATAAAAATATACCCTTCATCAGTGAATTTTGAGGTTATAAAGGAAAAACCTCATTTTTTACGAATTTTTCATGGTTTTTAGAAAATAATAAATGGAGGAGAGATACGATTAATTTGACTTCAGAATTTAATTCTACGGGGAAAAATACATCGAAAAATATGTTTTGGAAATTTTTTTAACGATATTTTTACCCTTCAGGCGGCGTTAAAAAGGCTAAAGAACCCTAAAAAGGCCAAATTTATTACAAATTTGGTTAAAACACGATTACAATTGGATTCTACTACTTTGTAAGAGTTTATAGGCATTAGAAATATTACCCTAGGATTTTTCGAGGTCGCTGATCATGAATATGATGTCAAATGTAAAAAAAATTACTCCCAGGGGGCGCTAGTAGGCAGTAAACATAGATCATAAATTCAAGGTTTCCTTCGACTGTTAATTGTAAATAAGACTTGCAATTCATGATCAGTGACTCCGATAAAAATTTGAGTGTAAAAATATGAGAATTTAAATTGTTTTACGTTTCTGCACACGTTTCTCTTCAAATGACCGATGTAGAGGATTTCTGACACGTTTTTGTCCCCTACTAGTAGTTTTTTCTCTTTTTAACATCCAACGTTGGAAAAAATAAAAAAATCAAAAAATCTCCAACATAAAAACGGACTCTTTTATCGTGAAACGTTTCTCAAAGCCCATGATGCGTAGCAATCTTCCACCCATTCTATAGTACGCTTTAACTCTTCTCATGACGTAATTAGGATACTGCAAAACAGTCGTCTGCGCTGTCTAAAGATGTTGAGATAACAGCAGACCACACACCAGCCCAAAGGAGCCAGTATAAACATTTAAAGAAAATAGCTACCGAACATAACACCGCCAATAGTATTCTAAATCAAAAGGTTGTAAAATATATCAACGGCACTCCGACGTTAGTTGATAAAAGGCCTCTCTCGGATTAAAAAAACCCATATAACGTACTTAATAACGCCAACAACTTCAATAGTAACATTACTTTTCGTATCACCTGGAACCAAAAATAACCTAGTGCTGTACTATCAGAATGCTCACTCGACCGTCGGTAAGCTATTTTACATAAAAACTAACCTGCATTTATTCTCTATTCCACCAGACATCATTGTGATGACAAAAACCTGGCTCAAACAAAATGTTGATTCTAGTGATTTAGGTCCCACAGATTACCTCGTCTACAGGTATGACCGCAATCTTCTCGAGTTCAACGTTTCCACGGGCGGGGGAGTTCTTATAGTCATAAAAAAGGCATTGTGGCACAGAAAATTTCTATCAAGTCCTCCTTGAAGCAACTGTTTATCAAAATTGATTGTGTTTCAGCCAAAATTATACTACGTGCTTATTTTAAACCCGACTAAAAAATAGATTTATATTCGGACCACATTCACGCCGTTGAATTCACCACCAATAAGTAAGCAGCTCATCAATTTATCTTTGTAGGTAATTACAATCTGCGAAACATTGTGTAGAAGATAAACCCTCTGCATTACCAACAGACGTCATACGTAGACCCCAAACGTTGATTCTACGCAGATATTATATGTTCTTCCTATTCAATGCTGAATCTCTAACAATTCTACCCTCTACATACAATTAAAGGGTATTCTCTGGATTTGCTATTCGCTAATTCTGGTATAATATCTCCGCTTGATCTACAAGAAGAACTTCTACGTCCAGATTCTCATCATCAGGCCTACTTCTTCGACATAAATTTTCCCAGGGAACCAGCGCCCCAAACATCTTACTCAAACGAAATTTTTTAGCTGCTGCCTACGATTCCATTCTACGCGATCTTACGAATGTAAACTGGGACTCTGTCTTATTAGTTGATGACTTAGATATCCAAGCCACTAAATTTTGTGTCGTATTAAATAATACTATTGAGAAATGGTACGATCTTGAACTTATTGTAGCGATTCAAAACAAAAAGAGAGCACAGTATTTGTGGAAACAGACTCAGAATACATCGCACTACATTGAGTTTAAAAGACTTCTAGCAATATTTATTCGTCTCTCGCGCGCAAAATACAAGAACCACGTGCATATGGATGAGTCAAATGTAAAGAAAAACATTCGTTCGTTTTGGTCATACGTACAAAATCTCAATAAAGACTCGGCAATTCCATCTAATACATTTCTTAATGATACTCATGCCTCTACCGATTTTGAGTCGACGAATCTTTTCTCTTTACATTTTGGCTCAGTCTATATAGTAGCTCTAGTATTAATCACAATACCAGCCTCATAAACGATACTCTTCCCGCTAACGATATCATTTCCGATCTACAAACTTCTCCTGCAATATTGCGACATATTATCAGTAATCTGAAAGACAATATTAATTCAGGTCCAGACGATTTACCGGCTTATTTTATCAAGCGTTGTTGGTCATTTTTCGAACTTGCAATCTTCGACGACATGCTCACGTCAGGTTACTTTCCCGCTGCTTGGAAATTTTCATATATCTTTCCAATACATAAAAGCGGAAACAAACATGACATCACTAATTACAATCCTATATCCATTATAAGCTGCTTATAATTTTTATTCATTTATTACACACGAACTATCGGAGAAACTCGTCGCCAAACTTAGTTCCCAAAGCATTATAAACTCCAGAAGCACTTATCTTTACAGGTTGACGCAATCTATACGAATATGTCGAAGGCTTTTGTTAGGGTCAATCACAAACACTTGCTAAAAAAATTTGAAACTTTGGCGTACGCGGAAACGTTTATTTAAAATCTATTCTGTAATCAATTCGGAAAGTGATACTGAACATCTTCAGTCTGATATTGATGCACTGAGCCAACGGTCCGAGGAAAATGAGCTTCCTCTCAATATTTCAAAATGTAGATCTTTCAATAAAAATAAATATTCTTATTTATTAATGACTGTAAACTGGATATAGTAAATGTTGTTAAATACTTAGGCGTACTATTTGATTCATCTTTATCGTTTGCACAATATATAGTTTCTGTTGTATCTAAGTCATTAAACTTAGTTGGTTTCATCAGGCGGACTACCAACGGGTTTACCGATATCACTGTAATTACCTATCTGTATAAAGCAATCGTGATACCCAGTTGCTATATTGTTGACAATTATGGTCTCGATTCACTTGTATTTTAAAAAATACAACACTGTTCTCTTCGGTACATAGCATTTAAAGCCAATAGACCAATGAGTAGATTGAATCACGACTACACAGATATCCTGTCAGCTTACAGCATCCAAACCATCAGCTCCTTACACGATATCATTACCATGACTGACTTTTAGCCTTTAAAATTACTCACAACTACTTCAATAGCGACTTTCTTAATAAACTTCTTCTTGAAAGACACATAACATACCATTTACGTAATCAGAGAGTCCTGCAAGAAGAAACTCAACACTCCAATTTTGGTTTTTACTCTACAGTTACTCTACAGCTGAAGCGCTCGTGGAACTTGCTTCCACGAAACATCTCTAACATTATTCTTGTCAAAAGCTCACTAAAATCATTAGTCACTAGTTTTTAGTCTCTGAACATTTTTTTTTGTATTATCGTAATCGCAATTTAATTTGTATATAATTTTGTACATATATTATAATAAGTTGTAAGAGGGTGTTTACCCGTTTAATAATGAAATAAATAAATAAATAAATATTGTATATAGATTCTGTTTATATTTATAACAATGATAAATATATTTATTTATGCCATTACAGATTAACTACTAATTTATTGTCTGTAGATGGAAATGCTCTCTAGTATAGTAACTAGTAATTACAAATGAACATTATTGTTACTTGTAATGAACTCTAATAAAATATTCATTGCAATTTAATTAATCTAGTTGCACAAGTTTGCATTATATCTAACAATTTGAAAGATTATAGATAAATTTTCTAGAAATATAAAATTGTTCTTGAATGTGTATATTTGCTTCCCACTAGAGGAACCTTTGATAGTAAAAAATTTTTATGAAAACAGGATCAAAGTGTTGTATATGTCGAATTCTATAAAAAAATCGGCTTTTAAGAGCTAAAGAAATTTTTT
Source organism: Torymus texanus (assembly GCA_036873485.1). Classification (NCBI taxonomy): domain Eukaryota; kingdom Metazoa; phylum Arthropoda; class Insecta; order Hymenoptera; family Torymidae; genus Torymus; species Torymus texanus. The sequence continues at coordinate 2,888 of JAYJLV010095281.1, read as the reverse complement.
TTTTTTATGAGGTACCACTTATGCTAACCATACGGATGTCTTTTAGGGACCTCGTATAAGTATTTTATGCCCGTGAACACCAAATTTGGAAAGACTTATTTTTGCAAAGGGCTAAAATAGAATTTTTTCATGTTTTTTTCGCAAAACGTAGTATGTATCATTTTCTGTTAGGCGACGTATCACTCCGAAATATCATAATACAATTTTGGGTGATTTGAAACCTGCAGAAAAGGTACTTCGTTGGATTTTTTCAGATTTTTTGGTAATATAGAATTCCCGTACAAAATTGAATCACAAAGAAAGAAAGCCAGAAATTGTTAATATGAGGGATTTTGTACTATATAGTTAGACTTAATTTATTGCAGAAAATGAATAAAGTTTGGAGTACATGCAGGTTTTTGAAAATAATTCTTTTTACATATTATATTTAATTGTACCTTTTCTGGTTTCCAATCATCCATAATTGTATTATGATTTTTCGGAGTGATACATCACCTCACAGAAAATGATACATACTACGTTTTGCGAAAATAACATGAAAAAATTCTATTTTAGCCCTTTGCAAAAATAAGTCTTTCCAAATTTGGTGGAACCATAAGTGGTACCTCATAAAAAAAAAAAAAATTTTTTTTAGCTTAAAAGGCGATTTTTTTATAGAATTCGAAGTATATAACATTAGGAATCGAAATATACTATTTGAAAAAATGTCCCTCTGCGTGTGTGGGGGTAGTGAATAAGCACGCGCGATTTCCCTAAATCGCAGCTAATCGAAAATGGCTTTATTAAAAGGCTTAAAATTTATAGGGGATATTATAACTCATTGGCAGGTGAAGACTAGTCTCAACGTTTCTTAGACTGATTTTGACTGGATAGGGATTATTCTTTTTGTGTTCTTACATAGTTGAAAAAGATGTTCTCATTTCAAAATTTTTTTTTGTTAATTGTTCCATAACAATTTTTATTTTTCATATTATTTTACTTTTCTTTTTTTTGTATTTTTTTTTCGATTTTTTAATACTTTGAAGTTAATATTTCTTATGTGTCTTTAATTCTCTAGAAGCAAAGTAAAATTTACTATATTTTGTCATGGGGTGGGTGTTTTATCGCCAATCTCGTTCAATTATGTGCTTTGGTGTTTTGAACCCGGGTCTTTCTGTTCACCTTCCGTTGACCTTGAGACCAGATTAAGACGCACGACGTAGTAGTGTCTGAAGCTTAATCTGGTCTCAGGGTCAACGGAAGGTGAACAGAAAGACCCGGGTTCGAAACACCAACTAATGGTATTATAATGTAATTTACCGTGCAATACGCAAGTGATTGACTTGCGCTTTTATTTCTTGCCAGGAATTCGAACCTTGCACCGAATCCCTGGTTCGTGTGCCGGCTGCTCAGATATTAACGTTGCACTCCTAGTGTAACGACCGCAGAGGCGGCGGGGAACGGGGAACACACACACACTTAATTGAGTGCGGGAGAGAGAGAGCAGGCTACTAGTCGTCTGCGCATTTGCCGGTTACGAACTAGCGGCAAGCTCAACTTGAATGATGCCTTTTACGGATTTATGCCCAGGGCTTGCGCTCTCTCTGCGCGCGCTCCCTCTGCACGAGAGTACCTAACGGGTGCCGTTGTCCAGGTACAACGAGCCTGGACAACGGTTACGCGAAGCTAATTCGCGATGCGTTAAATGCGTGCACGCTTACCGTCGCTAAGACGGACATTTTCTTGGAGATATCGCTCCCTCGAGTGTCCCCTAGGACGGCTGTTGACCGACGCACTAGGTCGTGAAGAGGAGCGATGAGATATACGGCAGATTAAACAAGCCTGTCGTACGGTTTCGGCGTATATTGCGTCCTTAACACAACTATACGCGATGTCACACTTCTCACACTACGAAAATATAGCCTCAGGGTACTTCGCCTGTACCCAACTGAGGTTCAACGGGCGGAACAACTAACAACCTAACGTTGTAAAAGTGGAATCTCGCGGAGCCGACATTGCGAGTGTGTTTCTCCGCCGAGCAGCAGAAACAACAACCTGGGTGCCAGGTTCTTCTCCCTTATAGACTCGCTAGTCGTGCTCTCGATACAGCTCTGATTCTTCATCGAGGCGTCATCTCGCGTTTAGATAACAAAGAACTTAATTACTTTGTCATCACTGACGTCGGTACGGCTGGCCGTGACAATTTAAAAAAATGGTAATTATTACTATGGTAAATTTTAAGTTATTTTCAAAATTTTTAATTTTTATAGATGTTTCATAAAAATACCAATACATTATTGGCACTTTCATGGCTTTAATGAAGTTGAGAAAATTATTTACACCACTCTAACCTCAAAATCATAACTTGAATATGATTATTCGACTCTCATGGTATAAATAAATACTGTATGAAACTCGTGTGTAAGGTGATTTTTATTAATAGTCATCTTCCAAACAGTGTCATAATATACTATTTTGCAATTGTGTACGTGAAGTTGATGAGTGAAGTAAAATTTTCAGTGCGCGAAGTTTACTTCACACACCGTTTTAAATTTCAACTTCACGCACTGAAAATTTCATTTCACGCATCAACGTTACGCACACAATTGCAATATGGTAAATTATGCAACTAGTGTGTAAAACTAGTCATTTTACGAAGATTTTTTATAACTGACAAGGAAAGTACACTTGGTGTCCGCCTCCGATTTTCATGAAACTTCGCATGTGAGTTGAGTGTCAAAAAATATTCGTCACGTATTTTTTTTTATCTGCGGAAAAACATATGTAAGGGGTGAAAACCGCCCTTAAAGTTCACCCCCAAAAACAATTTTGTTTTTATATCTCAAGATGGAATCGGAATTTTTCAATAAAACCAACACCTATTTGTTTCTTATGAAAAGTCGAGTTTT
>JAYJLV010095270.1:0-12639 GCA_036873485.1 Torymus texanus | reverse complement strand
TATATATATCGTAAAAACACACGGTGGTCGCGCTGAAAAGGAAAATTTTATGCGCGCGGTTCCTCGACAAGAGCTTTTAACACACGCATACTCCTAAACCTTTCCTCTATAACACCGCACATGATTTTATATCCCGAGCATAGAGGACTTGATAAAATTCAAACACCCTTGTGTGTATGTGTGTGTGTGTGTGTGTGTGTGTGTGTGTGTCTGTGTATACCGAATAAGAAACAAACGAGTTTTGATATGGCACGGTAATATCCGTGCTACTTGCACGCTACTATATATACTATATTACTTATATATACGTTCGCAAATCGTCTACACACATAAACATAGTTCTATATACCGCCTGTTGCAGGATACTCGGCAGCTTCGTTGTTGGCGATCGGATTCTGCGTGCCGTTCACACTGCGCGTGCTCCTCGTGCAACGCGAGTCTGGTGGTTGGACCAGCTGGTGGCAGGCTTTTTATCACGTACACTTTGAGCTCTATCTTGGTAACGGATGTCTTGGTACGTATATCTATATATATACACGTATAGTAAGTTAAGCATATATGTGTGTGTGTACGAGCACGTTTTTTTTTCCTTTAAGTATTCAGACGAGGAAGTTGGAAGGTACAGGCGTGGAAAATCGAGTTAGAGGTGTGAACAGAAACGCGGTGGTATTGAATTATCGAAAAAACGATGCGATTAGTGGATATAATGTGAGCTTTTACGTGGAATTGACGTTTTAATATTGTATATAGTAATGGACCTCGAGATGCGTGTATCAGTGTGAAGAGTTTTTTTATATACATAAAGAAGCGAGGATATGGTTTAAAGCAATAAAGGTAAAAGAGTAAATTTTAATTCTGTGGCTTCCCGGAATAACCGAATAAGTTCATTTTTCGAGTTTCCGAGAAAAACAGGGTTTAATGGTCAAACTTATATGTAAGATTACGAGAAACGAGATGAGTCGCGATACTTGACTAGTCAATTGACACATTTAAAATACATATTTACACGCTGGTTTCAACTGATTATACATTTTCTGATGCGTTAAAAATGAGTAAGAACTCAAAAAAGTGTGGACTTTTCCGGTTATTCCGGGAACTGTGGATTTATCTGATGATAGTGCGGTTCGCGTTTAGTTTAGAGTGTATTCTTTAATTTAATTATGAAACGGGTCAATAAATTACATAATTAGCAATTGTTCAATGAATTCTTCTAACTTATTCAAGAAATTTTTATTTTTCTGACATTTCTATTAAATATACGACCATTTGTGTTGTAGTTGTATATTGTACTAATATTTTAAAATGTTTATAATTTGAAAGTGTATAAGAATTTTTTAAATAAATAAATAAATATATATTAGCCATCATATTGACATTAAACTTGAATAAATAAAATAAATGATAACTACGATAAACGAAAAAAAATGATGGACTTACCGGTTATTCCGGGCAGAAAATTTGAAAAATAGACTTATCTGGTTCCGTCTCGGGTGAATTGTAGCTTTACGACAATATTTTTGCTACTACTGAAAGTGGTAAATGACAAAAGCCTATTTAAAAACTGTCCAGAAAATGTCAAATTAAAGCGTTTTTATGCACTTCAACGTACATCACCACGGCGTGTGTAAGCTCGCGCAATATAGCAGCAACGTGGCTTTTACTGTAAGGTGCTTAAATTTTACGCGTTAACATAAGTTCTTTTTTTTCTCTCATTGCGTTTTCTGTATATATACTAGCTCGTATAAAACTGCACGACTTTGTGGGTGAAATATAACGGAGCGAATTGTCATTCGAGTCGAACGACATTTTTATTTTTATTCCACAACACAGCAGTCGATTATATTGACCATATCATGGTTTATTGACTAAATAGGTTTCAAATTACAGAGAATCGAGTCGTCAAAAACAAATAAATAGGCGCGTTTTAACCTTAATAGTATTATTAATAAATTAAACATAGAAAGTAATCTTAACTGAAAAAACAAATAACCCACTCACTTCGGACACCTATTAAATTGCATCCTCCCTCCTCCTCTATAACTGTCATTTTTAAATATCCTTCAATCCCTCTAACTCTCGCACACGCTCGGCAAGCGATAAATTCATCAATCATTCTAGAACGCGCGTTATTGATGAGAAAAAGAGAGAAGCGAGTTTGCCAGACTCGTGTGCCAAACCTTCCATATCCCAACCTCGCTACATACGAAGCAATCGAAAAAATCCGTTCCAACAGTTCTGCGTACACATGATGCGAGCTCTCGCCTCGGGCGCAAATATATATATATATATAAAATACGGCTATATTCGTTGTCAGTCACGTCCGAGGCATGCGCAACACCTGTCGCATGCGAAAAAAACCACAAGACTCCTATATACATATTCAACTCCTATATATACAAGAATGGAATGATGTATAAAGTGAAATAAAAAAAAAGAAAAATAAAATGATTACAGGCGTAGGTGTGATGATGCTATCGGTATTGACGGTCGAGCGATATGCGAGTGTTTGCCAACCAGGACAGTACGGCAAACCAGTATGTGGACCGCCAAAGTACACCGTGTTGATTCTACCACTGGCGACGTTCCTTATGTATCTGCCTAATATATTCAGAGCTGAGATTAAAACCTGCACGACGCTATCAGGGACAATGCTGTACCAGAAGAGGGATAACGTTGTGCTACTACAGTCGACGTTTTACCAGGTACCAAAAGTACGGAGAGGGCGTGAGAGAAGTATATATAGTTTTACGGGCGGGGCTGTGGAGATTGAAGAGTATAAGATGGATTACTGAGAGGAAGGGGAGTAAAAGGATTTTACTTTAGTATTTTCGGAATAGTTATTTCGAATGCGCGGAATGGGCGTGAGGTTAGAAGATAAAAGGGAGTAGTAGTAGTAGGGTTATATGGCTGACTATACGCAGTGTACGGCTACTTGTGTAGAGAGTGGGATAATATAATCTTTTATATACGGAAAGATCCTTTGTAAATAAAAAGAATTAACTTTTTGTCATTTATATCAGTTGATTATAATGCTCGCGTGAAAATAATACATGAGATCTTGTTTGAGATCGTAATTGAAGATAACAACGATATCGTGTGAAATTTCATGTTGTTCTCGTACGAGATTGATATATGAATTTCAGACGTATCTATGAGATCTCGTGTGCATTTTTAAATAATTTATTTTTAATCTATATATATGAATAAATATTATATTTCATGGAATATATTATATAGGAATAGAATGAAATAAAATATTAACGCATATTAATAATAAATGTATTGATAAAACTTTATTGACTCTTTTGCAGATTTATTAAAATATAATATTTATTTATACTTTAACATTAAAAATAAAGTATTCATTAAGTAATTATAATTACAGCTGAGATCTCATATACTATAAAATAACGTGAAAAACTATACCCGTTCATAGTAATTTTTGTAAAAAAAAAAAAAAAAAATCATCTCATCAGGTCTACAAGGTGATGTTAGAGGTGCTCTTCAAGATCGGACCGACTTTTCTCATCGCCGCTCTAAACCTGCGTATCACATTAGCCTATCGGAAATCACGGGAACGTCGTCGACGTTTGAAGCGTGGTAGTGACGTTACCGGGCGCGGACTGCCAGAGGAACGTCGCTTGGTGATGCTTTTAGGTAGCACGAGTCTGTTGTTCCTCATCTGTGTTAGTCCTATGGTCATTCTCAACGTCACCCTCAGCGAAGATAATCTCAGCTTATTCTCCTATCAGGTGAGAGAGGGGAGGGGAAAAGCGGAGGGGAAATAACGACGTAGAGGGTATAGTGGGCCATAAATCTATCGGTTGAGGTTTTATCCGAGAGATGGACTGCATATAGAGAGTATGCTTTTGGTTTTAGTCTGCTGATTTAGGTGGGTATTTTCGTACTTTGAATGTATTCCTTTCTAAAATGTTAGAATATTGGATTTTGGTACAGGAAACAGATTTTATTCTATTTTTAAGTTACCTTTAATATTATTGTTGAAGAAGGATTAGATAATTCAACAGGTTTTATGAAAATATATCACATTCGGATAGAAATATTAACCAAGAGTTAGCTAAATGTCTGGCAATTTTTAATTTAAATTATGTATATCTGCAAAAAATATATAAGTATAGTATCGAATGGTTTTTATTAAATTTCGATTCCAATCTAAAAGTCAAAATGCCTCTATTTGATTGACGTGCTAATCAACCAAGTTGGTTTATTTTCAACCAGGACGTCTGTATTCAAATGTAGAAAAGAATAAATTTCATATTAATAATAATGACTTATATATATATATATATATATATATATATATATATATAATATACTTTAAATCTCACTTTATTAATTCATTCTCTTGTTCTATATCTATATACATACTTCTAATCAATTTGCCAGATCGCATTAGTGGAATCCAACCTATAATCTTGATAATATCAATCCAGGACTCGAACAGTTTGGCTCTTATTACATGTTCGCGATCTCCCTCTCTAATAATATCTCACCTAAATTGAATATCCTTCTGGTATATTCCACATAACTGCTCATTATTAAAATCAGTATCGTACTATCCAAAAATAACTTATAAACACCAAAAAAAAAAAAAAACAACAACAAAGATTAATTGTCAATAAATACAGTAATCAACCCCATTGAATCACAAAATCTCATTCTATCTCTTTTTACTTTTTCCAGGTATTCCGAGCGCTAGCAAACTTACTAGAGGTGACCAATTACTCAGCCACATTCTATATCTACTTTCTCTTCTCCGAGGACTTCCGCTGCACTCTAGCGCGTACTTTGAAGTGGCCTCGTCATGGCTTGGACGCCACCTTTGAATGCCGTCCAGTACCCGAGCGACGCCCAGTGATGCGACCCTCACTCGCTACTACTACTACTACTACAACCACCAGTCCAACCCCTAGTCCGAGACCCTCGACTTCTGCTCGTAGCAGAGGATAGTGAAGTTTGTGCGTGGGGTGGGGGTTTCGAAAGTAAAGAGGATTATGTTCGAGGTGGTCTGACGGAAGTTTATAAAGTTATATAAATTAAGGATTATATAGTGTGGTTTTTTTCTTTTTATTGTAGAAAAGGTACCGAACGTGGTTATGATGTTATTGCTTCTCTGTTTCATTATAAATAGTGTATTATAATATCGGTTATATGATGTAACTTTAATGTCAGAACGTCAGGTTGAGCATTATAACATATATATATTCTGCTAAACGTCGTTGACAATCTAATAGAAGCAACGCTGCATTTTTATTCGACTCATGCGTTAGCCAACAGCTGATTATACTTTCATATATAATACATACATACATATCATACAGACGCGCACGCAACATAGTACGTAATTCATACATAACAAACGGCCATAAACTTCGCGCGTAAATCCATACCTTCCTCGCCATTCCACGCAATTGCTGAATGCGCTTTCATCGCAGTTAAACTCTTTTTATAACGACTCCCCCCATATATATAGATATACACAGAATACACGAGAAGACAATAGAGTATACGAAGTCACGCTGCAACCTATCCTATTTTCCTCTCTTTAAACCCTCTCTTCTCTCTCTCTCTCTTTCACGGAGATTGCATCAGCTCCTCCTCCACCTCCTCTTTGGCTTTTTCCGCACATATAATACACTAGCGATGTAATGTATACTGATTCGCTTATCGCGAACTACTGATCGGGAGGGAGGAATATATTGAGGAAAAGACTTTCCTCTTCCGACGCTTAATCACGCATTGGAGGGAAAGGAAGGAGGATACATATCCGAATGAGAGTATTAACGCGGGTGTGTTGCCAAAATGAAGTCGTAAATTATGAATGGAGCAAACGCAGAGATAGAGAAAGAGAGAGAGAGAGAGAAAAAGATCCAATCGAAATTTTCCTCCTCCTCTTCCTCTCTTTTCTCGTTGTATATAGATATGTATATATACGGTTGACCTAGTTTCACATTGGGCGCGATGTTTTTCGACAGCTTATATAGTATACCCATGCGTTGGCTGCGTCTTCAATTACTTGCTCTCGCGGTACACACGGGGGAGTATATAACTATTATGCGGGTATATACATATATACATATACCTTATATGCAACGTCTTACTATATATAGATCGTCTCTCGCTGCATGCTGAATATTTTCCGATTATAATATCGTATTCATAATGAAGACCGGTGTATACATATATTATAGGTCCATGATATTTCAAAGCAGATTTATTTTTATTCATGCAAGCGCAAGGGAGAAGGAGAAGAAGTACTTTGGTGTATACGTGCTCTTGTATATGCTTATTAATAGAACATTTTTGACGTGTAAGAGAGAGAGAGAGAGAGAGAGAGAGAGGGGGAGATAAAGCTTGCGCGCTATGCTTGATTGCAAACTCGAAAGAGAAAGAGAGATAGCGATGAGCTATAAATATACGCTCGACGCTTGTAAAGAGAACATATGTTACGCGTGTGTGTATATATATATGTATATATATGTACCGACGATCCAGCATACGTCGCAATATTGTGACCGATGTTAATATATATCGTGTCAAAATTAGATCCGATCTATATTGGTATCGATCATAATATTACCTCACACCCACAGGTTGTATATAATACTTGTGAGCACAAGCGAACAAGCGTACCCCGGGAAATACATCGCACCTCCGTATAGTTGCATTCGAAATGCTAAGCAACTCTGCAGATATATGGATGTAATTCAGCTGGGAATGCATATACGCGTAGTTCGGTTTCGAATACATTTTGGAGATCCTTTTTTATTATTCATGTATCCTATATACACGTGTGTAATGATATTTTGCGGTTATTCGTGCGTGTATATATATCTGCAGGAATATTAAATAATTTATATCTTAATGCGATGATAAAAGTTGCTTAATTTATATACGTATATTATGGTTTATGAATATACATAACCATTTTTATGTGTAAATATAACGAAATTACTGATATTACAACTATACAGAATCTGGAAATATACGTGAAAACGAGGGTAAGCGAAAATCGCTCACGCCGCGCACGCGAAAACGAGCATCATCACGAACACGGTACGCGAATCAATCATTCCCACTAATTAAAGGCAATCAGAACCTTATTCATCATCAGAACGAACTACACCTCCTTTCACACCAATCTCCTATACGTACTTACCGAATCGAAATCAAAAACAAAGCTCCCACAAGTCTACATACAACAACAACAACACGGTAGTACACCATTTCGAACCTGATCCCTCCTACAGGTATACACATAGACATACACACAAATACACGTATATATACTCTCGTTCTCTCCGCGCTCGACCTCGTTAATCTAAGTTAAGACGCGCGCGCGCGCACAACGTGACCAGTATAACGGCAATCGTGCGCTATACTACTGCTGCTCATAACACGCGCAATGAACTTTATATACACGTGGTATGCGCGGTGGCTATCGATCAACTATACATGCGCTACTGTGGTGTATATACATATACGTATATATAAGAGAGAAAGAGAGAGAGAGAGAAAGAGGCCTTCGCCTCGATTTGCCGAGTAGCGTGCGTGAGATAACACATCTTCGAGAGAGTGAGAGAAAGAGAAAAGGCAAGCGTGAATTAGAGGGCTCACCGAATAAGTGCATTTTTATTTCGATTGCGTGACCGAGGTGTTGGCTTTTTTTTGTTGGGAGAGCGTCGAGTGGTGTGTAATTGATGGTGATTAATTTTAAAGAGACATCGATTTGGTTGAGGAGAAAGCAAGAGAGAAAGAGAGAGAAAGCTATTAGGAAATCGTTGGTTGCTTAGTGAAATGGAAGTAGATGAGAACTGAGTATGGTCAGACTGTTATCTCACAGAAAATATCTATATATAAAAGCTGTAATTGATTTATCATTTCTTTTTATTTTACTTTAAAAATATTTGAATTTCGTAAAAGTTGAATAAGCTATTAATAGGTTTCTTGAAGCGTACATTTAAGCATCATGCAAATGGAAAATCTTAACAGTACCGTTTTCGTTAAAACCTACCCCCCAAAACATCACACGTTTATCATACCACAAAAATTGCAACCCACTTGAAATACAGGCTTTTACATGAATTTCCTAACGAGATCCGCGTATCCATTACTGTGAAAAAGTTCCCCTCGTACCCCGGATCTTATTTCGCGAAACGAAACCTCCGATCTACTAACGTTGTAAAGAACGCGTATGTATCCCTTGAGCTTCGTTTTGCTCTCCATCTCTCTTTTTCTGCTGGCAAAAACATGTATACATCAGCAAATAAATATTACATACGTTTTCCACGCTTTTGAACCAGACACATCGAGTATATAAAATTCATTTCGGTACGTTTAATAATAAGTATAAGCGTATTTTTATAGCGCATATATATGTAGAAATTCACAAAAAATTGCCCATAACTTGTTTGAAAAAATGACGAAAAAGAAAGTTGAAAGCACACCTCTGTTCTATAACTAATATATAGTCCACGAAAATGATGTTGAACATAGGAAATCGGGATAGTGTTTTTCAGAAAGCTACAATTCATGTTTGGAGCTCTGAATGCAAAATAAGCGGTTTTTCGTTATTTTCATCAACATGACATGGATATTAAATGATTTCGTAATAACAGGATTTGATTATAACTTTTTTATGATTAAAAGCTAGAGAACATGAGTTTTCATTTGCTTTTCTTAAAGTTGAAAAATTTTAATTCCTTGCAAAGTTATCAAAGTTCAAAGTCGAGCATCGAAAATGCGACGAAATATATACGCAGTCGAACAGTCAATTTCAGAGATTAAACACTGCATTTTTTACTTTGCACTGCATCTTTGATCTTTCATAACTCTGCAAGGAATCAACATTTTTCAATTTTAAAAAAGCAAATGAAAGCTTACCTTTTCTAGTTTTTAATTATAAAAAAGTGATAAGCAAATCCTGTTATTATGAAATCATTTAATATCCATATCACGTTGGTGAAAATAACGAAAAACCGCTTATTTTGCATTCAGAGCTTCAAACATTAATTGCAACTTTCTAAAAAGCATTATCCCGATTTCTTACGTTCAACATCATTTTCGTAGACTATATTAGTTATAGAATAAGGAAAATCAGTTCTCAGAGGTGTGCTTCAACATTTTTTTTTCCATCATTTTTTCAGACAAGTATGGTCAATTTCTTGTGAATTTCTATATATATATACACATACACACATATATATGTACTTGGAGTTTGCTACTTTACTATGGCGTTGAATTATTCATCTATAGTAGAGCATACACGCGTATGTACTTATACATATAAATCAGTGTTTCACCATTGCACGCGCATCGAATGAGCAACGACGACACCACCATCGCATCTTAACTAAATGAAAAGCACACCGCGTATATATTACTCTTCCACAATGCGCTCGAATCTGTTGATCTTACAGAATTCGAATCTCTCTCTCCCTCTTTCTTTTTCCACATAGCATCGTATACGTATATATATATATATAAAGCATCGTCACAATTCAGCCCATTCGAATTTCTCCTCTATAAGGAATTTATTCAGCATTTACGTTAAATCTCAAAGCCTGCCGCCGGCTACTACCGCATCTCTGGCATATTTCTCCTTTCATTACAGGAGCGCGCGCTCGTAGAACGATAAATTGCGCTTCAATTTGCATAAAGTAAGGCGGAAAAATGTACGCGCGCCGTAATAGTACTGATTTTCGTAGATAATTTTATGCGCAGAGCGCGTGAGTTGTATTTATATATATATCTATATATATATATATGTGATTTTACTTGCACGTGCGAACTGAGATTTTTTCTCGCACGTGTGTGAGTATATAGAGAAAAAGAGAGAGAGAGAGCGAGAGAGAAAGAGGAGGAGAGAAAGCGAGCAGACCTATTACATCGAGTGGCGCTGCGTAAAAAATTGTTCCATATAAAGTGCCTTTTTACTGTCTATTCATGTGGAGAAAAAGCCATGGAGGCAGTGCCGAAGGGTATAAGAGAGGTGGGGATGGTAGGGGAAAGAATCTTTGCGTACTGTTATTAAATGTTATAGTGAGGTTTTGAAGGAAAGGATTTTTTTATGTATATACTTTTTGAAGGTGAATTTATTGATAAAGGCTTGGATAATAAAAAAAAAAATTTTGCGGTCTCATATTATTACGAAAAAATATATATGCATGAAATATACCGTTTTATGTTAAAATGTAACATTTTACAATTTTCCAAGAAAAACAGTTCTCGAGTTTCTTTTACAAAGTGTCTTAATTACACGACTTTCACAACAAAAACTATTTGACAAATTCATTAAAATCTCAAACAATTGCGCAGTTACAGGCACCCACACATACTACATCTGAAAGTTCCACTTCATGATTTCTTTTCGCAATACGAAATGTACAACAACAACGAACGAAAAACAAAAAAAAAAAGCAAGCTCGACGCATTTTTAATTAGAGCACAAGGAAAAAAACCGGAAAATGAAAACTAATACCTATACACGCGTGTGTATACGCGTATAACATAACTGCACCGACTAATGAAAAGAAATTTCGTCCCTGCGTGTGGAAGTACAAGGTGCGCGTTATACTATAGTACGTATCCCTTTTGTCTCACGCGCGCGCGCGCGTAGCTGAGCCATAAAAATCTCTGGCAGAGCATAGCAAGAGACATTATTACCCGCTCCGTGAACCATTCGTATATATATATATACATAGGTATAGTTTTAACTATATATATACATATATAGAACGCGTTTTATTGTATCTAAGCTTTTTCCTTTTCCTTTCCGGACCTCGCAGAACGGTTTTCTTTAACGACGAGTTCAGGGCCGCTACGACGTCGACGGCAAAACCATTGAAGGCCGTATAGCATAGACTTAGATTTCGGATATGATTCGGGGTGAAAGGCACAGTAGCACACGTGAACTGACACATTCCTTGGTGGAATAGTCGGGAAGTTGGAGATGATGGTTGCGGGGAAACTCGGATCTTGAGCGGATATTAGGCGTCGTTATTGAACGCTGCTGCATTGATTTTGCTGTGAGACGAAGGTTTGAAAGGGTGACCGATAAGAGTCGAAGAGAGAGAGAGAGAGAGAGAGAGAGAGAGAGAGAGAGAGAGAGAGAGAGAGAGAGAAAGAGAGAGAGAGAAAGAGAGAGAGAGTTTTGAATTGCTATAAGGGATAAGTGAGAGAATATATGAGTATACGTGTGGGCGATGTTATAAGAGCTTTTGTTTATTATTATATTTACAGAATAATAAAATTATGTCATTACATTGGACTTTGTATAACTAAATACATAAATAACATTATACATTTATTGTCTTTAATTTCGCATTACCACGTAGCAGTCCTTTTTAATTCCCACGCAAAGACCTACGCTCTTTACTTTTCCGTCAAAAAAGGAAGAAAAAAAAACATCGTTTCTATTTTTTCAGCATTCATAAAACTAATAAAATAATACGCGACATTTATTCCCACGGATTCGCACGAACCCATTCATCCTCGAAACCCAGCAAAAACTCTCGCTGGTCAACTGCCAAATTTTACCAACCACTCTCTCTCTCTCTCTTTGCCTTTATATACCCTCAAACCTTAAAAATCCTTACCATCATCATCGCACCCGATAAAAGAGGAAAATGTCAAGACGCTACGAGAACCCGTTCCCCTCGAAATGTTGGAAAAGTATCAGGATTCCAGAGTAAGACTTAGAGCTTACTCTAAAACGGCAGCAGCAGTAGCAGAGTAGCAACGGGTCGATACATGCACTACTACTACGAGCATGAGGAGGGAGAGAGAATGGGATGAACGCTGGTGGCTTTCAATCTTGCAGGAATTACCCAGCGTGGGTACGACGATAAGATGGCCATTTCGCCGTTGGACACTTGTGACTCTGACCCTTGGTTTCAATTGTAAATAGAGCTTTGTATATCTGTAGTGTAACGTATACAAGATAGTGCAAGAGTGTATACATGTAGGGTAAGATCAAGAAATTTTTAATGATTTTCATTGTACATGCGTTGTATCATGTACATACTTACTTCGTGTGCATGCACAAGACTCTCGTCTCTTGCAGGGAGAGTTAGTATAAGAGGAAGAGAGAGAGATGTTTAAGCATTCGAAAGTGCTCCCCTCGCACCGCTGCTCGTAATTTATATTTACATTTAAATTGTGTGTATAAGTGTATATATACCGGTCGTCTTTGCGAATTGCACCTTGAGGGAGAGAAGAGTGGAGGCGAGAAAGACAATATATAGGAGATCCCGTGAACATTATAAAATTGCATTTTTATTGTATGAATATATAGTCTATATACATCTGAAGCTATTTATTCGGGTAATAACAAACAAACGAAAGAAAAGAAAAAAAATTGTCATTCGTGAAGAATAATAATATCCTTTTATTATATTTTTCTCGAAGTACACTTAATACCGAAACGCGCTCTTGGCGTAATAAAATCACAAATATAATTTCAATATTTTACGACACGTCATTTATTTGTAACAAGAAGAGAATTAAACTGATTTATGATTCGCCTCCCCCGCGCCCGTTCATATATAAGTTTATTTTCGCGAGTAATAAAAATTTATCGTTACCCAATAAATAACTCGTTAGAGGGCGCGACCAATC
>JAYJLV010095259.1:0-12639 GCA_036873485.1 Torymus texanus | reverse complement strand
CGATTTACATTTCATTTGCAACTATAAAAGAGGCTACTTCAAGTTCTAAGACAAATTTTAAACATCACTTTACTTTTGAATGTGTTTTTTATTACGTGAAAATTTAAAAGAAGCAAATAGTAAACATATCACAACTTTTTTCAGACTTGCGAAAGCCGAATTCTGTTTTAAAACGATTATATTTGTGTACAACGCAAAAGTAAAATTTCTGTACATTTTGCAAATATTTGTTAAAAACTTTAATAATTGTATTCGTAATTTGTTAGAAATGTAGTAAAATCCATTTTTTTATCATAATATATATTGAAGATATAGTTTCAATTTTGTAGTGAAACTCATTGTCTCATCGATTTTTCCAAAAATTATAATATTTGCTTCAGATCATCCACGAAAAATACATTTATATAAGATTCGATATATATCAACTTAAAGAATTTAAACTAAATTTATTATATTCTGGTTATTATATAATAAAAGAATTTACTAAATTGCGCAAAACTGATATTAGTAACGAAAAAAATTCTTTTCAGAAAGAAAAATCCAAAGAAAATTTAGCTCCATAATAACATTGTTTGATAAAGAAACCTCCATTTTTATCAAATATAAAAAATTACAAAAAAAATAATTGAAGCCAGAAAGCGAAGTCTCTTTACCGAAACTGACTCGAATAAGGATCCTTATTTACAAGTCCACAAAGTAATTTATTCACTTTGTTCTTTATTAATGACTTGTGTTATTCTATAAAAGTCTGAGGGTTTCTGCATGACGTTAATTTATTTAATGTTTATATTCTCTTGTAGTAATGCAGTCATAGTCATCCGTTTCGTCCGCCCAAGCGTACGTTACTGAGAAAAGTGTAATACAAATTCATAATCCATAATTCAATACAATAAAATAATATACTTATATCTTTAAAAAGTATTGTTAACGCTCCAGGATAATGTATGTTAGTGAATATAGATTTTCGGACGTTTATATAGTGCTTTCTAGCCCTAAACATTCAATTTTACAACTATAAGCATCTATAAACATATTCAAATTGTTTGTCAGCACAACTTACATTTATTTACTTCAAAACTCCACGTGTACATCAAGAAAAATATGTTCTTGACATAATTTAAAATTTTCCATAAAAATTACGATTTTAAAAGTTAAATATATTTTTTTAACAAAATCAAGTGAAAATACTTTTCTAAAAATGTTGATGTTCTTGTACGGTTTCTTATACGTAATAAAATTTCTCTAGATTTTGTAAATACCTATTTATTGGAAAAGTTTTATCTACACTCATTTCTGTAAAAACCATTTTCGACTACATTTAAACCTCAATGCAGGTGTTTTGAAAATCTCTATGTTTCAAGTAAATAAAATATTTAAATTTCATGATGGATTTATCAGTTTATCGATTTTCCCAATAATTATGAATCACAGACAAACTCAGAAAAATTATTTCATATTTGCTTTAGAACGGTAAGGAAAACTACATAGGTACAAGATATTATTGTTATTTGGTATATAATAAAAGTATTATCGGCTGATAGGATTTTAAGAATTATGCACAAAACACTTGTAACAAAAAACTTCTTAAAAAAAAAAATAAATAACAAAAAAATATTGCTCCATAGTAACAGTTTTCGATGAAGGAAACCCCATTTTAAATGAAGGAAACATAGAAAATTACAAGAAGAGTAATCGAAGCTTTGCTCGAAAACTGAACCCCTATTTGCAAGTCATTCGAGACATGCAAGTAACTTATTCACTTTGCTCTGCATCAGTGACTTGTGTTATTCTACAAAAGTCCAAGGGCTTCTAAATACCTTCTACTTACCAGTAAAAAATGGCTTTGCTGATGATAAATGATAATTCTTCTTCTAAATAGATTATTCTATTTGGATAAATAAAATATATATATTTATCTACGATATTTACTAATAATTCATGATATAAATTATAATGTAAATCTTGTATGATAATGAAAACTGAAATAAAATTTTTAAAACACATTACACTCCTTTTTAAATATTTTTTAGATAAGATGCCAAAATGGATCAATTTAATTGACTTATTTTTTACCTGATCTAATTATTAATTATTATAGTTATAAATTTAGTTAATCTTGTTGATTAATAATATCTTTTACCTAAGAAAAAAATCATAATTATTTGAACCATTTTTAAAATGAAAATTCCTTAAAAGCAAGCTCATATAATTTCACGTCAACTATATAATTAACACTCTTATGTACACTATCATCAAGCTTATTCACTTGAAGTGAGAGAGAGAAAGTTCTAAGAGCTAATATTGATTATTCAACGCGTTCACAGATAAGTCAAATAAAATGAAACAACTTGGCATCTCCAGTAAAGTTTCCCACCAAAGTTACAATGATTATTCACGCAAGCGCGTGGCTCGGTGCCTTTATTTTGCATTTTCAGATAAGTCGGGAGAATTTGGAGCTGCAGAGGCTGAACGGCAGTCAAGTGTCGATGGCGATGGATCTACATCTGCCGAATAAAGGCCCAATCACGCTGAAGGTGAAGGATCGATCCGACACGGCGCGTCGCCATCAATTGGCGCGGCAAACGAAGATCGAGGACGCAGAAGATATCGCTGAGGAGCTGAGAAAAGCTGCGGCGTCGTCGCATCGATCTTCTTCGCCCAAGCTCCCAGGTCGGCCATCACGTTACAGTCACGCACAGACAAACGTATAAGCATATAACCGGAGAATGCTCATAGTTCTACTTTAAAACATCTTAACCCCCTCACATTAAGGGGAAGATAATAGAAGACTGAGTTGTTTAACTTCAAATAGAAATTTCTACCCCTTTTTCAAATTATTTTCACCTTTATCTTCAATTTCAGAAGTCAAATTGTTTCTAATAATTTATATTTTAATTGATACTGAAGAATAATAATCATGGATTTTATATTTTTTTAATGGTTCGAATATTTTAAACTTGAACGATATCTTTGAAAATTCATATTTAAATATCTAATCTGAGTAGTCTAATCTCAGTTATTCAATAATAATAAATTTTATATCAGATATTATTGACTAGACACGTTTCCATTTCTTATATCGTTATATATTATCAAATGATTATCTACATCAAAAATAAAAGATTAAGGTGTCAATGCAATTATGATGATCAATATCTAAGTCTTTATGGATTATTATAAGATTATTTTCTTCTAATACTTCTAATTTCAATTTAGAACTAAAAAATGTAAGAGAAAAGAAATTTAATACTATCAAATGAATATTGATATATTCTAACGTTACATTAATTCATCACTATTGTTATAACATATCATTTCCAAGAAACTTATTTTAACACAATAAAACAAGAACTGATTAAAGTTTGCGAATTACACACGACACATGATAGACCACATTGAATGCTCTTTAGGAACAATAAGGTACCCCGACGACTTTGTGTCACGGAAGAGGAACTCTATAGACCTGCGAATTTTAGAGGACCTCGCGGTAAGGGATCTGACTAAGACGTCACCGCGTGACTTCCGGAAGGTGTCCTCGCCCAATTTTCGGAAAATGTCGCTAGATAGAATTGGTGGCGAAAGGAGATTAGACAAGTCGCTGAGCTACCGAAAGGCTAGTCTTGAATTCAGGCGAAGTCCGGATTTCAGGAGATCTGATTACAGGTAACGTATATAGTACGTTGAAAAAAGTATATTGCGCGCTGTGAATTTCTTGAAAGATATTTATCGAAAAGCTGACAATTTTAAATGAAATTCACAAAACTTTTCAATTAGTAATCTTTATTTCTCTTAGTTAAAAAAAAACTTAATTGAACTGAATAGAATTTAACGTATAATTACAGAAATTTCGATAAGTGAACATAATTAAAAAGAACGATTGATTAATGTATTAATTAATTCAATATTAGCTGAATAAAAATTGAAAATTAACAAATCATATCATTTTAATCACTTCACCTTTTTCTATCTAACAGTACGCATTTGAACTCCCCACAATTAAATGTTCCTCAATTTCGTTATGAAAAAGTTTCGTTAGAAACTAAAATACTTTAGGCTTGAAATTTAGAGCAATGTGCCCACGTACTCTAACAAAAACTCGAGCAGTTGTACAAAAGAACAAGCTAAAATAAAAGAAAAACAACAGAAACTTTGTCTATCGTGTGAAACTTTAATGCGCTTGCGTGTCTTTTCTTGTTTCTTTTTCTCTCCAAAACTTTCGCAGAAAGTACTCGATTGAGCGTTTCACCGCCGACTGCGCCAAGTACCTCGCGGACGAGCTCGAGGGCAGGGCCAGGGCGAACAGCGGCGAGAATCTACAGAGGAAACCGAGGCATCCGAAGCTCTACCATTCCCGATCCGACGACAACAGGAGAAGGTCGTTCGATCGATATCGAGGCGATTCTCAGTCGAGTCGCTATTCTTTAAATACACAGGTGAGTAATGTTCTTATGCAGTCTAATTTCTTGTAAGGAAAATGTTGAAGATAGTTATCACTTTTCTAACACTAAAAACATGTTTCAAACATGTTTAGAATACGTTGGTACGATGTATTGCGAAATTTATAAATTTTGCAATTTATTACAATTATTCAATATTCCTATTCAAGTAGAATAACATCGGTACATAAAAATAGATGGTTTACTAACTACATTCAACACGCTTCACGCATACTTCTTTTTTGTTCTTAAGGTTTTGAACATGATCTTATAAGTAGTGATAATTCTTTCAATTAAATTTTTTTTTTTAATCAGTTGAAATTATATGATAATAAAGTTATTTTAATAAATAAAATAATGAATTTCTTCTTATGTTATTTTAATTATTTAATTCTAAATACTCAAATTTAAAAATTTAATCTTGAAAATACAAATTATATACATTTTAGCGTCTATTCTGTATAGATAAATCACATCAATCGATAACCAATCAAAACAGTCTTATTGTGATGACCGATTTCATACATCACTTTTTAAGAGAAAATACAAGTATACGACAATAAATTTATCAAAATGATAAAAACCGTTGTTTAGTTATTAAGCAAGTCTTCCTCAAAGTAATGTATAAATCATGTGTGCTAATTTTCAATACCAATAATTAATTATTCTCTCGTATCAAAATTTGTTTACTACATCCTATACTTTACACCAGTATATAAATAAAATTAACTTCCAAGTGTAAATAAATGACAAAATATAATATCAGAATTATAGAAAAATAGAATAATGAGGAAAACATTGTTTTACAAAGTGTGCAAGCAAATATAAAAGTATTGTCTTGTTCACTAAAATCGGAGAAATAGATCAAGAGATTTGCTTGCAAACATACACGCACACACATCTATATTGACATTATTTAAAAATAATGTATATTTCAATCGCAAATATCGAACAAGACAGTTTTTTTTTACTTTCACAAAAATTTCTATATAAGGGAGCAAAATTAATAAACAGTTCATTTATTCAATTTATTTAATGTTTGCAAAAAACATCCTGATTTCTTATTTTACAAGAATAATCAACTAATTCGTTATAGATAATTGATTTGTTATTTAACAAGGGCCATCATGAACCCGCGTCACTTCTGTAAAAATAAAAATTTATATTATGGAATTACTCTATCTTATAGAAAATACTGATAATTTTAGTGTATTTTGCTAAAATACTAGAATATAAAAAATAATTGAGTTTTCTTTTTAATTTAAATATCTCTATTATTCTCCAACAGACATGATTATAAACATTTGCCAAAAATTTAATAATTTATGTCAGTCCATTGAAAGACTTTCATTTTTAGAAAGCGAATCAAGTATTAGTTATAACATTTAATTAATTATTTCCCTACCCAACTTTTCTCAAAAAATCACTCTTTTCAACATTAATTTGTTATATTACCCAATAATTAACCAGTTAGTATTTATTAAGTAATAACTGGCTATATTTTAAATAACTATGCAGCTATCAAAAAAATGAAATTCCACAACTACTTTACTAAATCTACGACATTCACTAAAAGAAATCAGATGAAATACAAAAGGTTACATTGATATCTGGTAGCAAAAGGGTTAAATAATATAAATTATTTAAATAAATGTAATTTGACTTACCCTTCCCGTTACAACTGTTTTGGCACTCAAGTTTACTAGGGTTGCCATAAGTAACGCCATCACTTCCGCACACTGGATTCAAATCTTTTGAAATCCTGCATGGACATTTCTCAGCCCAGACACACATTACCGAGAGTACTGTAATATAAATTTACAAGTAATAATTTCATCTAATCGCATAAAATAAGTAGCATTAATAAATAAAAATTTTTTTTTAAATCTCTCGTAAAAAAGTAATGAATGAAAACTGTCTTCAAGGTAAGAATGATTTGATTGGTTGTTAAATGCAAAATAGCGATATCATGCGGAAATTTTAAATTTAATCTTGTACTTATCTCGAAACTATAACTCTAAAATTTACTCAAAAAATCTAAATATAGGAAGTTACTACGTTCATTAAACGAAAAAATGGTAACACTTTGAAATTTAGATATCAAAGCATTCTGATCGAAAAAATAAAGAATGAATCTTGATAGTACAAAGTAAAAGAATAATTAGAATTTTAATTAACTTACCGACGATAAGGATAACCAAGGTAGCTTTCGACATCTTTAGAAGTCTATAATTGAACGTGAGTTAATCCAGATTTTCGGGTGTTTATATAGTACTGTTTAGTTCTACGTATTCAATTTTACGGCTAGAAGGACACATAAAAAAAACATTAAAATTATTTTTAAGCACGATTTATTTTTAAAATTTTCCACAAAATTACGAGTTCAAAAATTGAAAATTATCATTTCTAAAAGTTGAATTTTTTGTATATTCTTACGGAAAACATTATTTTTTTGAAGATAAGTCAGATATTTGGTATAAAAAGTAATATTTTTAATAATCCAAAACAAACTTTGATAAAAACAATATAATTTAGTATTAAGTGTTAACAATAAGAAAAAAAAGTTGTAAAATATAATATAATTTTTCACTGGTATATCATAATATTTGTGTAAAGTTGCAATCGCACATATAGATACAAATGGACTGGCGTGCAATTACGCCCCCCCCCCCTGTGTAACTGCGTGTGTAACTTCTAGTCAAACAAATAGGTTTCTTGCATGCTGTGATTTAACCTAGTGGCATCAGGATACTTTTCTTTCTACGTTAATGCAGTGCTTAAATTGTCTCCGTATTCTTTTATGAAAATTCTGATCCTCAAGTTTATGAACCTTTCGAGCCCAATACAGTCTCTCTGTACCTCCCGGCACAATTTTTGGAGCTCTTCTGCCTATCAAGGGGCCCACCTGGTCTCCCTCGATATACTTAATTATCAGATAATTCACTTAAAACGAAACGAAGCTCGTATAAACTTCTCCACCCGGTAGTCTGAGGTAGCTCTTGTGTTAAAATCAGGCCTGAAGTTTTTGAAATCATTTCCGAAAATGTTACTACGGAAATCGCAGTTCGTTCTCATCAGAAAGGCCTTGGTTTCTGTGCATCCGAGGTGTATAAGATGTATACCTAAATATTTTTATTAACTGATAACAACAAATCTTTAACCTAAATTGAATTGTTTTCCTAATTATGTTTCATCTTTTAGAAAAAAAAATTTTTTTTTCTCAAAACTACATTTTTTGTCTTTAACTGGCAGTTTTTGAAACAATTGTTATACTATACGTACAATATTTTTTAGATTTATTAAAAAAGTTCGAAGTGATTTCCATCGAACTATAAACACATGAATTGTTGAACATCTTTAAAGAATAAACAAAACATTCAATATAAAAATAGATCTAACAAATATATAATCAATTTTAAAACTAAAAGCTTTGTGTACTTCTCTTAGAAATCTAAAAAATATTGTATTTGTAAAATTAAAAATAAACAGTATAACAACAACTGGCAATCGTCAGTTGAAGTTTAAAAATGAATGAAGTTTTGAGGAAAAATATTAAAAATTTTATTTTCCATTTAAAACGATGTAAAATAATTCAGAAAAAATTACAAATCTACTCTTAAAAAGATGATGAGGGAAATATGAGGCCAAAATAAAATTTTCATGATTGGTTACGTCTGTATAAAAAGAGCCCGTGATTGGTCGACGCTAGCGTTAGTATTTCGCTGAAGGTCTTAGCCGATTGGTTCAAACAAAAAACCGCCAAAATCTAAATCTTTGAACGCTTAAACTGTAAAAGTCAGAAGTTAATATTTTTTATTAGTATTTGTTTTTGCATAACAATAAACTGATATAATTAGATTACATAAGTAATAATTAAATAGAACATATAAATATTGTTCTCATTACAGTAAAATTTTTAACCTCGAAATTTGTTTTCACTGGAAATAATAATAATAATAAAATATGTATAAAACAAGTGTAAAACTGCATACATATGAAAGTATAATAAATAAATAAAATTAAAATTTTTCACACTGTCGCAGTATTAATATATAAGTAAGATGGAGAGCGCGCGAAGCACACGTGATCTTGCTAGTTAGGTTAAAATTTTGTTGTTATTGATTGAAAAAAATATTTCGAATTGATGCGTACTTTCAAGAACTATTTGCAATAGGATTGAAAAATGACTTTTTTAGCCCTCTTCTGTGCTCTCTCCCCTTAAGGGGGTGTCATACTCAACATTTAACGACTTTCACACAATTACATGATACAAAAATATTTGAAACTAAATAAATAGAATGAATTACAAAGTTTTAAATATTACCCAAAAATCTACTTTATTAATATTTAAACAACGCTGTAAATCTTCTTGTAAAAATTGAAGTAAAAAAAACGAACAATTATGTAAAACCATAATACATTGTTGGTACAAATGATCAATAAAAGTATAACAATACAAGTTTTCGAAAAGTTATTTAATTGATACACTTTTATTTTCATTTTGTTTCTACGCTATAGGTAGTAATAGAAGATAGAGGATCGGCTGGGGATTACGAACTGAAATACTTCACGGCAACGACGGCCACGTCTCTGGATACAGAGGAAAGTCGCTGCGATAACTCAGACGTGGACAGCCACCCGCACGACGAGGGCATCATGGCCACGGGTTCAGTACTGTCCGACGGCCCACCGGAGGCGGACACTCTGCTCGAGGAACCGGAACTAGAAGAGAATCTGCCAGACAACGACGAAAAGAGCTCGCCAGACAGGCCAAAGGATAACTCGACGCCGCCCGATAAGCAGGATACGCTCAGTCCTGAGGAAGTCATTTACGAGACTCTCGTTGATATTGAAAGGGAGGACACGAGCGACGACGTGGATAAAAGTAAGGATGAGGTGATACCAGAGGATGACGTAACGGCGGGTCAGAGTACACACGCAGAGACGGCTGTGGATATCGAAGATGATTAATAATTCGGAATTTGAACTTTGGGAGGTAGTCTTGTATGGTACAGACAATAGAAGTAATTTGTTCTAGAAAATTTGTGAATTTATTGCAATGACATCATTATTTTCATGACTGTACCTTAGAATTTATTGAGAATCATAAAAATGTTTATCGCTTATTTGTTAATAGCAGGTACAAGGAAAGTCGTAGAATTCGATTATGATATCGCTAAAATATTTTTTTCTTGTGTAGTTAGTATTTTATTCATCTAATATCTTATTGGGAATTCACAAATTTCCTATAATGAAATTGTTGTTTAATGACTGTATTTTGGGGTTGCCAAAGGTAAAGGTTTTGTTTATAATTGTTGAATTTAAATAGACATGTAATATGGTCTTTATAATATTTTTGACACTTTTTAAAGATTATGTGAATATTATAAAATTTAAAGTTAAGATATAAGTAATGAGCTTAAAATTGGCTTCATAAGGCCAAAGCATTAAAGTTGCAAATAATTGAAGCTGAGTTTGAGAGAAAATTATTATTCCATTATGTATTAATAATGGCTAAACGTAACGAGGAATGTTACATATATATATATATATATATATATATCTCTTGTGGGGAAGTTTATATAAGGCAATACTTAGACTATGTAATTCGTATATAAAACTGGTCGTATTTGAAGAACGACCTCAGTAATTAATAAACGATTATCACTTAAAAATTTTAAGAAACATAATGAGGCGCCATTACTAAATACAATCTATTTCTAGCTTTGGTTTGTGCTTTTATCTTTTTCGCAATGTTATAAATGCTTGGAATATTATTTTATTTGCTCAAATAAAAACTTACTGTGAATTAGCTAAATCGTATTCCTACAAAAATTTCCTTTACCTGTTCTGGTTCATTATAGTATAATTTATACATTTTCATTAAAAGTTGATAAATCTGTATACAGTCTTCCAATTTCCCAAATATTTGATAATATTTGAATAGAAAAGTCAATTTTCCAGTGGATTATTGAACACAGAAATGTTCTTGAGACCAGAAATAGAAATCTGAAAATTGAGTCGCAACGTTCTTTAAAGCTTGCGAAAAAGTGAAAGCACAACTATGCTCAACGACTTAACAATAATTCTAGCTTTATCAAAGACGTACTGAGATATCACTTTTCGAATTGCGTTTTATATATCGAGACAATCACCTAGCCGAGGTCTTGCAGAAGCATCGCCTTGCGCGCTGTCGAAAAACGAGTTCGCCAAGGATATACCCTAGCGCATTCTGCCACAACAATCATTGTAGATAATGCAAGACGACGACAAACGAACTCGAGCTGTTCTTTTTGTTCGGCATGGCCTATCTTGACCATCGTTTTTTCATACTCTCACTCGCCTTTTTCTATAGCAATCAACGACGGAGATAGATCCCGCTATACTTTCTGCTCTGTGTTATTTTTCCGGAAAGGCTATTCATTGGTGATAGAGAAAGTGAACGTAACAGATGACGTCTTCTTTTTCGACTTCTTAATTGATCGCGCGCACGGAGACTCGCTCTACAGTGTAAATATATTTTTGTACCCCGAGTGTAGCTACTTATATGACTCTTGATACGTGTACGAAGACCTTCAGTAATGAGGTAATGTGTAATTGTTAGTAGCGTGTATAAGAATTATTAGCGAACGTTACGGCTGATTTTCTATATACGTAAAAAAATATCTTCCCTCGGTGAACCAAGTTCATCAGGGCGGACTGTTAAATGTTGATTTTTCTATAAGACACTTCCATTTTGGCAAACTTTTTTCCTAAAAAAATAATGACGAAAAAGTACAAGAGTTTGTATGGTCTAATGATAACAGATTGCTAGGTATCTGTGAGCATATTCTGTCTTTAAAGATTTGTCGTTATCTCGCTTTTAATCGAGAAAACAATATTCCTCTGAGGTATTCGAATGTTATGATGTCAAGTGCATATACCGTAGCTGATAATCGATGTTTCGTGAGCGAATAGAAATTAATCGAGAGAGGATGTATACGATAATTGAAATTGTTGTCAATATGAAAACTTTGTTTAAAAATGATGAATCGGGTGTATAACAATAAATATAAAAGAAACATGATGAAATTTTTAATGTTACTGTTTTGTTGGTTGACGTTGTATAACGCATTCAACAGAATACTGTGTAGATACTTTTTAACTATTACGAATTTTTCTACGAAAATAATGTTTACCATTCATAAGTTAAATTTTTAAAATGAAAAATATGTTTATTATTCATAACCAAATTTTATCAAAAGTGTACAAAATATTTTTCCCCCAACAAAAGAAATTAAATACTTGTAATAAATTGTACTGGAAAAAGTGAAAAGATTTGTGGAATTTTTTATAAACTAGTAAAAAGCAGCGATACAGTAAATTTCAAAAGACACGTATTTCGTATAAATGTCAATCAGAATGCAGACGATAAGATATTCATATCTAACATGATAAAAATAAAAAGGTTTCGTTGCGATTCAATTAGATAAAAAATGTGAAGTACAGTTTATAAAATATTCAAAATATTATTGTTTTGTTATAATATTATGACATCTAGTTTTGTAAATAAAAAACTAAACTTATGGAAGAAAACATAATTGAGCTGTGATCGACTGTTATAAAATGAAAGACAAGAAGAAAGCTTGCATCTATTATAGAACGCACGATTTTCAAGCTCACTTTTATTATTATACCAAGCAAATTGAACGGGATTGATAATAGTAACAAAAATATAAAATCAGAGATTCAGTGGATTATCAAAGATTGATAATTTTATAAATCGTGCACTCAGTCAACAGAATGTTGTAATTACCTCGTTGTGAAATTCGTGAATTATTGTAACCTTTGCATGCTGATCGTTGTGACATATCAATAAAGAAACATGAACAAACCAGGATGAATAAGGATAATTGTGAAATCATTTCCTTGTTTTCTTTAACAATATAATGGATTGATTAACGGAATCTAACTCTTCTCAGACATTTATACGCGGACATCATTTTCTAAATTATAAATTTCTAATTTATTTAACACAAGTCTATTTAACTATAATTTATTAAGGTAATCTACCAGTTTAAGATAATTATTCGTGATAGTATAAAATATAAATCAATTTATTTGTTCACAACTGATTTGTTATTAAAAATAATAACACAGGCACACAAAAAATAAAAAGTGGTCTGTTCCAGAAGACACATCATCATATCCTTATAAATTTAGA
>JAYJLV010095238.1:0-12640 GCA_036873485.1 Torymus texanus | reverse complement strand
GTGTGTGTGTGTGTGTGTGTGTGTGTGTGTGTGTGTGTGTGTGTGTGTGTGTGTGTGTGTGCGTGTGTGTGTGTGTACTAACGGGTTTCTAATTAGTTGCGATACATTATTATATTACGTAATAATTAGAAAAAAAACAATAAAACAAATGCATAAATTTTGCGAACAATAATTCCAACAACCGGATACTCAGAATATTGTCCATTATCGCGCACGAGTATAATTAACGCTATTCCAAAACTTTTTCAAAGCTCTTGTTATTAGAGTGCGCACACACACACATACACGCAGAACGAGGATATTTAAGTAAACCCGATAACGATAAGCGCACCCTTAATCGTAGTAGCTTTTCGTCGTCGTCGTCGTCGGCGTCGGCGTTACTCCTCGAGAGGGTAGGCGAGCGAGAGTGCGAGAAAAAGGGTTCGTCATTAAAGGGGCGCGCGCGTAGAGAACTTTTTTGCACTGCGAGATCGGCGCGCGGTGCTTGAAAACGTTAAAAGGGAGCGCAAACTTCATTAACTTCCATTCTCATTTTCCGGCTTTTTACTCGACCCCCCCTCCCCCTCCCTCTTCTCCACCTTTTCCCACCCACTCGGCCGCGCCTACCTAATCTCTTATTTTCTTTCCCTCGCGCTGTTTCTTTCATCGTTTGTTCACCTTCTCTCGCTCTCTCCCTCTATCTCGGCCGCAGTAGTATTTTTTCACACTCGCGTGGTTCAATCCTTTTACAGTAGTTTTTCATTTAAAAAAAAATGTGCTAATTTTATTTCGAAAATGCTACTTTTTGCTCAAATGAATACTATAACTTAACGTTCAATATATATATGAAGTATAAGTTAATTAACTTAATAATTCTGTAAAATAACTTTTGACATTCGTTGGTAAAAGTTATATTAACTTTATATAAAACTCAAAAAACTAAAGATGAGTTTTAAAAATAGCATTGTTTCTTTTTTATTTCTTTTGTTTTACTAAGAATTATAGTTCCTTACTAAATAATAAATTTCCAGTACAATTCAGCAATATCTCATTTCACTTCTAAAAGGGTTCATTGAATCAAGTTACTCTTCAACCCTCCTTGACTTCATGTATATATATACACACACACACATACGGTATTCCGATGAAAAGTGGCTGAGATTCCGGGAAGGGACGCACTTCCGGAACTTTTGCTTTCGCCGCAATTTACCTGCCGAAGTGGAGTTTATCGAGCGCGATGGGAAACTGATCTGCATAGTCAAGCGCGCGAGCGCAAGTGTAGCCCCCTCAGGCGTTTTTCGCCACTATTCAAATATGGAATCAGATCGAATCGAGGGAGTTTAAGATCGGGTGGCAAAAGCGCTTCCACCATCGCTTTACTCTCATCCCTTTTTATTTGGCCAAATCCTGTTTTATTTTTATATCCGGCTGTGCTTTCATATGCGTTTGGAGGAATTTAAAAAAATTAAAATTGTGTATTATTGCGAACAAATTGAAGTAAATATTAACTGTAAATAAATCTAAATAAATAAATATTATCTGCGCTCAATAAAAACACCGATGGGAACCTCGTCAGTAATAAATCCGAGTGAGAAAATAAAACTGCGGGTACTGCGTATGGAAAAAAAAACGTATTTCATCTCTCACAATCAAAATATTCCGTTTTTTACTTCTTCCAGCACGAGCTCTCGAACGATCCTCCATTGAATTTCAAAACCCATAAAAGAAAAGACGCATCTTCGAGCCTATAAATCAAACCGAACGCGAGCACGCAAAAGGTAAAGCATAGGAATATCGTACTTTCCAATCGACGCTCCAGAAGAAACGCGGTGAATTTTCCACGCACGTGCGCCTGCCAAATGTTTTAATTAAAGCTGCACACCGCGAAACCAAAAAAGGCATTGGTATAGGAATGTCGTTCTCTATGTCCGAGGGAAGGGAAAAGACGGATAGATATCGCGACTTCTCCATTTACTCGGGAGGCGCGTTTATTCTCAAGCTGTCGGCTTGAAAATTCAATTGCTGCCTATTCGCATGCTACGAGAGCGAATTCATTAGCCGTTTAAGGGAATCCAAGAGAAGTTCACTGATTCTCTAACGCGCACTTGTAACATCATTATTTTACTACACATCGAATTTACCTATCTATGGATAATATGGGTTGACTATATATGTATAGTAATGTAAGCAATTTTCTTTCTTTGAGGGTATAGCTTTCATCCACTGTCTAACATTTTGTTCGAGAATCTCGAATTTTTTAACATTTTTATCGGATTCATTTAAGATTATCGAGAAAGTATTGAATGAGGAAGAATATGAAAAGAAGAGTATGGCGATGCATAGTAAGCGTATTTAACCTAATTCTAAGGAATAGTGATGAAATTAAATTTTTTTAATAAAGAAAATACGCTGGAAAGCTTTAACAGGATAGCATTTTATCTTTAATCAATTATATTATTTAAAACAAAAGAAGCTTCTTAGAATTTTTTAATTAAAAACTATAATTCCGAAAAAATTGTTATATCGTATTATTTCATTCAACCCTTTGTTCTAACTGGGATTTCAATTACATGGATTAAGTTAATAAGTTATTAATAAAAGTTGTAACAAAAGAGTGTCGTGTTATAAAGAATCGAAAAAAGGTCCAGACAAATGTGCGGTAATAAAACAGATAGGCCGTACGCGTTTCCATGGTACCCAAAGATTAAAAAGAATAACGGTCCACGTTCTCCGCGTCACGTATCTGTACTTTCGCACGTTTAATGCGACAGCAACTCCCATATTTTTACGTCGGCGATAACGCGCAATTCATAAATGATAAAAAAAAAATTCAATTTCAGTTTTACTTCGCCGTGGTCCATCCAGGACAAAGTGGTTGAGCATGAAATCAATTTTAAATTTAAATTACACGTATACTATATATTATTGATAATATTTTAATGCGCTTTTTGTGTATGCAAAGTAAGGCATGTAATGAAAAACTTATCGACGTATGTATTATATTTCATCTTCTTTTAATAAATTCAGTGCACTCATATATAATATATGTTGTTATATTAATTATTAAAAATATCAAATATTCAACATTGAAGACATAATATACATTATATTTTTAATAATAATAAGTATAGATGTAAACCTCAAAAAGTCATAAATAACTTTGTATATAGTACAGTACATTAAGAATGAAATAAAAAGTTTGCGTTGAATAGCCAACCGACCTTTATTGACACATAATGTAGACCCATTACGCCCGAGCGATCATGCCATATATATAATATATATTGTAATGTTAAAATAGTCTGTGATTTACGCACGTTTATCGCTTTAGTCCACGTCCAATCGTCAATATCGAATTACGCGTGGCATGTCGGATAAGAAGGCTATACGCGTTCCCCGGCCTCCGGTAATCCCGATTTCTTACTAGCTAATAAGAGGATTAAAACGGCGCAAAGTATCTTCTCGCGTTGGGTTTTCGCGCGTCAAAATTCTCGAGTCTTTTCTTTTTCGAATTATATAGCAGCAGGCAGGCAGGCTCGCACGCCCAGTCCAAGAAGCTTAAAGGTGCTAAATTTTCAACGTTCAAAGTAACCGTTATCATTTTTAATTTTAATAAATTAAGCTTCTCCGAGGTCAGATATACGAACTGATTTTATCAATGATGATGTTGTTTCATAACCTCTTCTTGCATATATACTAGCAGTTTTGTTAAGCTAGTTGTATTAAAATTAAATAAATAATTAGAAAGAATAAAAATTAGTTGGAAGGTTTTGATTTATTGAAGTGGATCTTTCGGTAGTGCATGTAAAACAAAAGTCTTTCCATTAATAATAAGTAAACGTTTACTAATTATTTTAGGTTTAATAACCATAAGTGGAAAACATTATTATTTGATATTACTTGGACATAAAAGACGTTAGTCTCACTATATTTGAACATAACGTTACGTCCTGGTAAAATTTGATACTTGAAGACTTACGCAACATTATCCAGATTACTATTTTAAAGTGAAAGAATTATAAATTCATATATTTGTATAATGTATACACGGAGAAAAATGATGTTGGAAGAATTACTATTTTTGGAGGGACAGACTCATTTTCACATAAAAATTACTACAGTATATAGTAAAAATTTCTACTTACTTTATAATTTCTACAATATAAATAGCAATTTTACTATAAATTGTAGTAATTTTCATGAAAATTTGAGTCTGTCTCACGGCTACTATCAAAAATAGTAATTTTTCCTACATCATTTTTCTCCGTGTACGTTACAAGGGTTTTCTTAAAAAGATTCTTAAAGAAGACAATTAAGGATCTATGAATTTATCAGATAATCAACCGACTCTGTCCTTCCCCAACTAACGGCAACTTAAACTTTGTGAATCACCTTAATCATCTTTCATACAAATCTTCCTAAAAATCAATGAAGAAACATCGTCAAACCACTAACGATCTCCCCGAAATCAATCAAAACAAATGAATCCATCAACCAAACCATACGACGAGAAAAAATGACCCACTGAAAGTTCCAATATTTCCGTACTCTACCCCCCTTCGCCTATATCCTCCGCATTGCCCGCTCAAGATATACCAGCAGAAATTCCTCACCGCCCCCGCATGTAAAGGGATTTCTCTCCTCTCCCTACGGTGGAGTAGCCGGCAATCGCGATAACACCTGGATAACATACCGCCAGTAGCAGGCGCCGTGCGTCCTCACCTACTGTCATAAGTCAGCCTGATGAATGGTAAGATTGCTCCGCGCGTCGAGACACGAGTTTTTGGGGGCACGAGGAGGAGAGGAGACAGGGTGGAATAGTCGTTTGTCAAGGCGTTAACAAATGTTACCTCGACGTAAGATTGACGGTTGGCGCTCTGGTTCGTAGTTTTTTATACGAGAGAAAAAGAGAGAGAGAGAGAGAGAGAGAGAATTGGACTCCTCCTTGTTATGAGTTAATATTAGACTTTCTTTGTAAGAAGAGCAATGGAATTTGTCATGAGCCTTGATTATTGTATAATTGTTGTGTAATAAACTAATGTTTCCTTTTTTGCTTTCAATGCACCTTTAAATTGGCATGGAAATGGTTTCAAAATCACTTTATGTATGTAGGAAAAAGTTTTAAACAGTAAAGTTTATTATATTTTTAGTCCTTTTTGTAAGAATATTTCATATATAATTATATTACTAATAGTTTTTACTAATTGAATGGGAATTTTATAGAACAACGAATATAAAGAAATTTAGTTTTCTCGAATTCGAAGATACAGAAAATTGTTAATCTAAAAAGATTAAAATAACTTACATATACTTTACAAAGTATTTTAATATTTTATTATCTACATCACGCATATATTCATTTGAATATTTTCAATTTCCAGATCATAATTATTTCATTGTACCGAACATACTTTGAAAATCTGCTTTTAAAATATGCATCACTCGGTTTTCATTTCGCAATTTGTATATCCTGCATATATATATTTATTTTGTAAAAAAACAATAATAATCGACACATTCAACATTTCTTTTAATTCCAAACTTGAACACAATTTCAACGTTAAATGTGTTAATATACGTCTAACGATTATATACAAACAAAACATCAAAACATTTCATTTTACAACTCGCCCACAGTACGCAATACGAAATGGGAAATGCGCTTGCAGCAGACGTATATAAAAGTCATCGCGATAAGCCGCGTGCCACAGAGGCGCGCGCACACGCCTCACCATGTCAAAAAGTTATTATCGAGCTGGCGCATGCTCGATAAAACCGCACGCGGAAAGCGAATGGCGCGTGCAGTGAGTTCACCCCTGTGCGCGCGCGCAAGTGACTTATAAATAAAGATGCGAGGCGACTATAGGCGATGATTCAAAACAGAATCACGTATGGTTTATGGATGTCTGTATATATATACGAGTTATTGAAAAGTTTGGTATTGTTTATATTTTTTAAATTTTTTGTTAATATATAATTTTATATGTGCGAAATTTGATTGATAAAACCAACATTTTACTATTGTCGACGACTGTTGTTCTACATCGTGTATTTTGTTATTCTGTTCGAAATAGTTTGAAAAATTCTGGGTAACTAAGCCCAACAATAAATTAAAAGTTAAAATAAACAAAAAAAATTGTGAATCAACAAGTTATCAATATTGATTTTAACGTATTGTGTTAACCAATAAATTTTTCAAAATACACACTGCAGACTATTTTCGCTGCATGAATTTTTTTATCTTTTATTTATTCTGAATACTGTATTCTGAGATAGCTCAAATTCGATCAATACTACAGTAAACCTCGTAACTAAAAATTTTCCCATAAAAAATCTTTCACCAAACACACTTGCTCTCTAACTCTTTCATAACAACTTTACCATCAAAATACCTTACCCGATATATAACTAACAACCGAAACCCATAGAACACCACCCGACAAAAAGGATTCCATTCCTGCTCCTCACATAAAGATCCTCGGCCGCGCGGTAGCAACTCCTTTTTTCCCCCCAACCTCCCTACAAACACGATTCGTGGATCAACCAACCCCTTCCTCATCCTCTTTCTCTCTTCCCGATCCCACACGCTCGAATTAACATACGCCGTCCGCGAACACGCGCGCGTGGGCTAAACTAATCCGTTTACGTCGATTACAGGTGAATCCCATCCCGTGTCTCCCCTCTCGCGTCGTCTATTTGCCTGGCGTTATATTCGGCAAGATATTAAAGCGGTACACTGGAGGCGGCAATGGCGGCACACTGTGTATATAGCAGCTACCCTCGCGCACATTATACTCTTTGATGTCTACGCTGCAGCTTAATTGCCTCCATTAGTAATGCGTTTACATAGGGGAGCTACTGCTGCTGCTGCTGCTACGCGTATACACTACTGTACGCGCGCGTGGAGAAGGCAAACGCAAGAGAGAGACGAAATTTCATGCTTTGCCAGTCGCGTACTCTACTCGCGAGGGCTTCCTATTGCCCGTCACTGGAGTCTCATTTAATTACAGGCAGAGCACGCGCACGTTGCCGAATTCGCGAGCCGCCACCGCCGCGCCTCTTTCCTCCGTCGTTGCTGCTGCTGCTGCTTGCGTGTCGCGTTGTTACGAGGAGAAGAGAGAATCCGAGACGTGCGCGAGGATGAACAGGAGGAGTGGTATAGTAGAGAAGCAGGAGGTTGTAGGGATGTGTCGTCTTCGCGAAGGGGGGAAATAATTCGCGAGAGATTTACGAACGCGAGGTGGATTAAGCCATTGGCAGTGATTTGGTGCTAGGATTTCCTTGGCTTTGGGTTTTTACCCGCGGCTTGTGTGGTGCTTGGCAGAAGGGAGAAAGGATAAAGGAAATTCCGGGGGGGGGTTGGTTTTGCCGCGGTATCGATTGATTTTTCATCATTTGTGGCTATTTACGTAGTTTCTGCAATAAATCGTAATGACGTGAATTGCGTTAAGCACTTTATTAATTTTCAATGCGCTAATTATGTATCTATTATTATCATTTTCCATGTATGAATTTGTCATATTCCTTGTGGTTTTGTTTATAATACTGATTTAGTAGTTATTGATATAAATTAATTATTGTAATTATAACCGTACTATTATATTAGTACAGAAGTTATGTGTAC
Organism: Torymus texanus; assembly: GCA_036873485.1. NCBI lineage: Eukaryota > Metazoa > Arthropoda > Insecta > Hymenoptera > Torymidae > Torymus > Torymus texanus. The sequence goes on along the minus strand of JAYJLV010095238.1, from coordinate 5,037 downwards.
TACTGTATACTGTCGCAAACGACAAATACATATATATTTATATTATCAATTGCAATTCGGTTACGTTATCATATATAAGTTTGCGTTCAATTAATGTTAGTTATATTTATAAGATTGCATCATTTATAACGTACACAGACGCCACGTAATTAAATTTAATTTGCATTTCTTAGAAGAAATGGTATTTGCCTCGAATCCATAAACTAGACTACTATTTAGACCTTATTTGCCCAATCAAAGCTGGTTAATTGAGCTGACACATCGTAAATATTTGTTGTCAATCATGCGAGTAATTAGCACTTTAACCCACTAAGTACAATTGTACACTGTAAGCAAATTCTTCGAAATTAATCTAATAATATAGAAAATGATGAGCTAATTTAACTTTGGCGAAATGTATACAGCGAGATATCATGAAATATCCTTTGACTAACAGTCATTAAATATTATGTCTGTTAAGTAAATAACTATAGACTGAAACACCATATCATATTAGAAGCAGAGTACGAATAAATTTCATCTTTGCTACATCATCCCTGTATAATTTTCGATAGCTTCTTGTTTACCACTCGCGCGAGCTTCCAAAGCAGAGCAAACGAGGGTAAGATGGAAAAATCGCTGTCTCGAGCAAACTTTATATTCCTCTGCTTGATTCGCAAAGTTTATATCCCCTGCGTATGTAGCGCAAACCTCTGGCGTATCGCGAGATTCTCTCTTTTTCCCGACTGTTTGACTTTCGTAAAGCCATTGGAGTTCTCGCGCTCATCCTTTGCCGCAAAATATGTCAATAAATAATATATTTGAAGAATACGTAAATGATAGTAAAATATATATATATATATATACGATTTTTCCTAGATATCTTTTTTAACTTCTAAATATATCGAAATTCACCAGATTTAAATAAACTTTAAAAGAAGTAAAATTATTGTAGCAGTTATTAGTGATCAATTACAAATGATTGGGTAACATTTACAATCAGCAAAATAGTTGAAGATATAATTTGTTAAATGATTTTTTTATTATAACATTTAACTTTTCAGCAGCCTCGAACAGTGATAATTATTAACCACACACGTACCGTTTCAATCCCGCACACTTAAATTACACCCCTATCTCTAACCCTCTTTATCATATATACCTTCTTCCGTATACATCCACTTTTCGCACTAGATCTCGAATCGAGCTACGGAGAACGGGTGAATTCCCCGGAGCGAAGTTGAAGGCTCTTTCTCTCTTCCTCCTCGTATACCGTATAAGCCGCTTAAAAATGTATGCGCGTGCGCGGCGGTAAAAGAGCGAGGAATCCCATTGTTTCGACCGCCACGGCAAGTGCGGAAGCGAAAGGAGGACTCCCTCGTTGCTGTCGAATAGAGTCTGTGTGTATGTGTACCAACGTCGTTGACTCTGAGAGAGAGAAAGAGAGAGAGAGAGAGAGTGAGAGAGAGGATGATTGTTAAACAGTGCGGGCTTGCGCTGCACTTTCTTTCGACGCTCTTGCGCTTACCAGTGCGAGGGCTTTCCTGATGCGAAAGTGCTTTACGATTGTTTTACGTTCTATTGTTTGAAGGAACGTTGTGGTCTTTTTTAATGACGAGGTTACTTAGTCCGGTCCTTCTTCACTAATACAGCGTTACTTGGCATTTTAAATAAATGTCATTGTTTATAAGCATATTTAGCAATGATTTATTAGCAAGCTTAATAAAGTATGAATAATATGCATAGGTTGTGGTATTTTATTCAATGCAACAGAAAAAAATAACAATTTTCCGTATAAAAGGACTTGTAACAAAGTGAACAACGAAAGAGACGCAACGAAAATTTCTTTCGATGCTCCATTCCAGTGTATTTATTTAACTTTTCAATGTCATAAAGATAAAAGCTACAGTCAAACGTCACGTCAAGGTTTTCATCGATTTTTTGCCATAGTAACTATTTTTGACGCGAGCTATCAAATGAACTGTGAACTTTTATATATCCATTTGAAAATTCGATGGACACAAAACCTAGTTTGGGAAAGTGTTGAATAAAAGGGTTTTTTCCGAATATCAGAAAAAACGTAGGGCAAAGGTATACTACTTTTTAAAAAGACGATTTTATCATATTAAGTTAGTGGTAAAGGAATTTTATTAAAAAATTATTATAAAAAGAAAGTATCATTGTTGAACGTCAATTTATTAAATTATTCAGATAATTTTAGTAACTTTCGAAGGTACAAAGCGATTGCAATTGAAAAAGTCGTTAATAAAATTGTTTTGACAGTCTGACTATATACGTTATTGATCTACTTAATTGCATTCCATACCTTCCTTTAACGACTAACATATATCTGTGGCTTTCCGGAATAACCGGGTAAGTCCATACTTTCTAGAGTTCTTACTCGTTTTGAACGTATCAGAAAATGTATAATCTGTTGAAACCAGCGTGTAAATATATGTTTTGAATGTGTCAATTGACTAGTCAAGTATCGCGACTCATTTCGTTTCTCCCGGTCTTACATATAAGTTTGAACATTAAAACCCCTTTTCCTCGGAAACTTGAAAAGTGGACTTATCCGGTTATTCCGGGAAGCCACAAATATATTTCCGCACGAACTAAGATCTTTTTCTACAAAATAAAAACAAAAGAAGTCTTTATAAACCATCATACACCCGTAAAACAAATTAATTTCTCGAAACAGCCATTAATAGCCTCAACCAAAACGCTCGTGCAATATCCCCATTTCTCTCTTTTTTAATTCACCTCCTTTCTTCTCCGTTGCCCCATATAGCACACTCACACCGTAAAAGCCTCTCGCTGCCGTGCGCACGTACACGCGCGGATATATATCTCTCTTCCTCTCTTTCTCTCTCTCTCTCTTTCTCTCATCGATGCGCTGAATCGCGCCGTCCGCGGAATTGAATCGAGGCGATTTAATGCTCTCGATTTCCCGTGGGGATCGCGCGGAAAATCGCTGCGCCATTGTGCCGCCACACTGCTGACCGACACATGTATGTGTTTGTATATATATACATATGCGAACTTTGTGCCATTCACGTGGAAAGATAAATTAGTGGTGTGTGTATGTGTGCCTAAGATTGTTTTTAGATGCGCGAGTGGAAGTATAGCGGTGGTTTTACCGATAACCGGAAGGATGTCGCGAGGCTTTGTTATTGGAAATGACGAGCTGATGAGCTAATGAACTGATATCGGACGATTGGAAAGTGGGTCAGAAAGAGTGGAATTTTGGCTAGGAGGATATGCGAGTTTGGTCGATGCAAAAAAAAGAGAGGCGTAGTATACATTTTCGGAAGTATCCTGCTATCGCGTTTATAATTCAGTACTCTTCAAAGACATGATGGAAATGCGGTGTGTATAACGTGCGTGATAAATTACTCTTTATATATTTCATAGAAAATTAGTGGCTTAAGCTTTGTCTTTTTGTTTGAACGTTTTCAAATGTAGTGTAGGTTACTTGGAAAGTATTTCAAAATAAAACTTTTACAATTGCACGACCCCAGTAGAAAATTTTTAGCGACAATTGTTACATAAAAGTAATATATAACATATGATCCAAAAGTTTTAACTGCATGTTATACGTAAAATACCTATTTTATGAATTGTAAATACCAAAATTTATTTAAAATTGATGCATAATTATGAAATACAAGTAATGTTCGTTTTTAGTCATAAAGTAAACTGGAAAATAGTTAATTCATGGTTAACATATCTACCGAGGGTGTTATAAGCGTCATATCTCCTCGTGACACATTTCGAAATATGAATAATACATAAAGCGAAAATACTCGAAAATGGCCATTTTGAAACAACGCGAATTATTGATGATTAATCGTGAAATGAACAGTGACTTATATATATATATATATATGACTTCAAAATGTCGGTTTGATAATTACATGACTATCGAGAGTTGTAGATTAAACTCAACTTCATTGAACATCATTTTTGTTAGTAATTTCACGGAAAAAATCTATAGCTGACGTAATTTAACCATTTCTCATTAGATAAATAAACTGATTTTAGAAAAAAAAACATTATAAAATAAGTAAAAATAACATTATTTAAAAATTTAAAAAAGGAGAAAAATTTTCTTTCTGAAAATGGAGTATCTTCTTCAAATAGTCCTTTGAAAATGAATAAACAAACCTAGGACATCTATTCCTTCTAAAGCTGTTTTAATTTATTAAAATATAGTAATGTCAATTCTATCTTAAAAAAGGTCGTTTTTACCGAAACTATTATGTTTTATTATTTGAAATAATTTATTATACATTACTAAGACTTAAAAAATAATTAGTACAACTTAACTGTTTATTAAAGAGTATAACTCGTCTCTGTACATTGCTTAACGACTGCCCATATATAACAAGTAAACCTTTCAAAATTAAATACCAAGGCTTAATGGGCAAAGACCACTCGTTCCGCAACGCAAACAAAGCCGAAACTGCCCCATTTCCAGAGAAAAACCTTGGCGTCCCCGCGAGCTGAAAGCAAATGTGTCACGTCCACTCACTCCACCCACACAAGTGTGTATACACACGTACGTATACGTTCGCATCTTCTCTCCTTCTTTCCCATTCACGCACATTCGCGCGCGAAATTCATCCTCAGCAGGCTACGACGCGCGTTGCACACTTCATGCAAAATTCATTTCCACGCACATTTGCGCCTCTCCTGTATAGTAGCGCGCTTGCGCATCAAGAAGCTCTCTCTCTTTCTCTCTCTCTCCTTTCCACGTGCTTTATTAATGATCTTCCTCAAGCGCACCGCGCGCAAGCTCGTAAATGCCATTTTCCGTGGCGCGCCGCTTAGGAAAAAGCTTATATGAGGCGTTTCACCTCAACTCTCCCAGCGCGGCGCGCGAGCGTCACTTCATGCTATTTTCAACTCGTATTTAGGATTAGGATTTAGGATCCTAATATTGATCTTAAAAAGAAGTTTGAACAATCTATCCAACGTATTTTTTCTCAGTTTTCCAGTGGAGAAGGTAGATTTTCCGAAATTTTCCATTTTTACCCACAAAAAGTATAAAACATG
>JAYJLV010095217.1:0-12642 GCA_036873485.1 Torymus texanus | reverse complement strand
GTTATGTAATTAGTCGGAGTGACGTAGTATACGATAAATAAAATATGTATATAGAAGTTGGTATGCTTACGACGTTTTTTTTAAATAAAAGAAAAGTTTTTTTTTTTTTTTCTTTGCGTCAGGTGCAGAAAGATATATATTCGACGAGGTTGCCAGAAACGAAAAAGTTTTAAAATTGAAATTGAGAATATATTCTCTTCAGGCTGAACTTGAACTTGGATGTTACGTGTCAGCGCGATGAGATATTTTTAATGATATGTAATTTCCTCGGTAGTTGTTTTTAAGAAAAGCATTAATAACAGGTTGTAAGTGCTTTACTTAGAAATGGCAGAGTGAGTATAAGGATTGCTGTCTTTTTTCATTTCATCTCACGAACGACTGGTTGTTGTTTTTTTTTTCCATTTTTGGCACTTCTTTAAGTATATAGATTTGCGCGGTTCTCGTATAGTTTTTATCGTAGTGACTTTACGAAGTAGCGACTTCCATTCACGTAAGCAAAAACTTTAAATTATTTTATCGACTATAGCGCGGATTAAATAATAACACACAACGCACTATAGTAATAATATTTGACTTTAAAAATAGCAACTATTATGTTTAAGCCCCTATACAATAGAAACTTATTCGCAATCTTGGCCTTAGTTTAATCTACTAATAAATTTTAAAGTAACGTTTAATATAAAAGTCAATTAAAAAAGAAATTCATGAAATATACATACATAAAAGCGCACGCGGCATGCCACACGGTGGTGATTAATTAACGATAATTATAAATACTACCGACACGAACCTAAGCATAAGCATCAATAACAGTAATTCGAAACCACGTACGTCACTTTTTCAACTGACACGTCTCACTGTAATCTATAGGTATAAAATTTATCGTACATCACGAAAAAAAGCATATACATACTCGTATACTCCCAACCACCATAACAATGAGTTTCCGAAATTTCCGCGTCGCAATCACTGTCTCCCTTTCCACTCTCCCTCATCGTTCTTCTTCTTCTTCACCGTCTTCCACCGCCACAACAACAAACCCGCGTGCGGGCGTCTGGCCGCTCTCGTTTTTTTTCGCACAGGAAAATTTCGCTTTCTCTTTATATATACGCATCTATATACATATATATATATATCCGTACGCACGCACTCAATTTCTCAGCCCCTCCGCTGTCGTCGTAGTAGCCGGATCGATCGTGAGGCGCCGGTTTCGGGGAGGTAGGGCTGGTCAGGGTCATCCGCAGAAAAAAAAAATATATCGAGCTTTACTCCGCCGTCGGCGACGTGAAAATTTTCCTCTCACTCATCCCTTCGTACGCCGCGGTTCGTAGATTAAAGCGACGTAACGCACGCCCACGATGATGAATTATTCATTCGTCGCGTTGACGGTTTATCTCTTGTACGTCTATGCCGAGTGAAAGATGATGGTTGTAGCCGAACGGAGAGAAATTTTGAGTAAAGCTTTTTCTCTTATCGTGAGGGAGGAGGTTATTGTTCGTAGGTTTCTTTCTCAGGGGTCCTTTTGTTAACGTGTGTGCTTTTTTTTGTCTATTTGGCTGACGTGTATGTGATGCGTAATTAATGTTGTGGTGTGCGTGATAAAGGATATATAGATCGAGAAGCGCGTGCATCGAAAGAATGTAATTGAATGGCACGGGATCGGGTGATTGAGTTAGGGTAAACATGAGCGCATATATTCGACGATGAGCAATTTCGAGCTCCGTGATAAGATTCATTATCACACGTACTTGCCTGTATATGTGTGTATATATATACACACACACATCGAGCGCACGAAATCGTCGATGAACGCGTACTGTATATATGTCTGATTCGATATTGAAATGCAGCTCATCTCGTGATTCCCTGATACATGCGATATGTATTATGCTGTATATATATACTATTGCCGGTGTCCGCAAACGTATTATTATACGTAACCCGCGAGAATCGCGCTATTAATTATTCAAGCGTACTTGGCGAAACGTGTATATGTGTGTATGTATGTATTATAAATGGAGTAAGGACTTTCTTTCGCGTAAGGAGAGAGGGAAGGAAGAAAAAAAAAGTTAAAATAAGTCAACGCTTGCATGATGAGCGCTCATTAAAACTCGAAAACCTACTGATCGAAGTTGTTTGCTCTGCACGCGAACTCCGGCTTCTATATTGCTTGAAATTATTGCTGCATTATTTATCGGTACCTTGAACTTTAAATGCTCGCGCCCGCGAACTTGTCAACGATTTACGTATCCCGTATACACATATATGTAATCGTGTACGTGTATGTATGAGTGTACGCGTTATTAAAGGCGCATGAGCGTGTATACCTATATATATGGCTTATCGCACGCTTTTTATCAACAACTCGGCTCGCGAATCTGTTATTTTAATTGTCCTCGCACACTCGCTATATAATAAAAATTCGCGTTTATCGAAATTAAACTCTCCGGATTATACTGCGAACGTTAAGAATTCGAATAATTTCCTTTGCTTTTGAGAAACTACACGCGATAACAAAAAAGTCTCCCAAGATATTTATTCATTCGTTCATTTATTTATCAATAAAGCCAATCGAACATTAGTAAACTTCGATCATTAACTCATAAAATATATGTATATATATATAAGACAACGATCCCATCGGCTACGTATAAGCTTTAAGTTTTCGAGTCCGTCCAACTGGTTCTCACTTTCTGCAACCCCACAGACAGACACGCAGGTTCACAGACACGCCGCTGCTGTTGCCGTTGGCTTTTTCTTACTTACGTAATCGACCTGTTTAAAAACGAGAGTCGCTGCTGTTGCGGCAGCGGCGGCAGTGGCCGGGACCTTGAAATTTTTGATATCGCTTTGGTATACTATATAGGGTGATCTCTCACGTATATCTACGTGAATTAGTGTGCTTACTGTTTAGCATATATTTATGTATAAAGCGTGTTGATTTTTTTTTCGTTACCGGCATTTTGCTGATTTTAATTTATAATGGGATGGGTTTCGTCGTGCGGTAGCATATCGCGGCATGAATCACGAGGTTTTGGGGAAACCGTGTAATGAATGTGCGACATTGTTGTAAGCCTAAAAATAGAAGTCTCGCAGTGTTTATTGTGTTGCGAGACGGATGGTGAAAAATAATGTATCGTGAAGGTATATATATATATATTATTGTTATTCGCGCAGGTTTGCTTGGTCGATCGAAGCCATTACGTGTATATAGGTATATATACATGTATATGTGTGGAGTAATAGTCGACGAAATCGAAATTGTCGTAGTCACGTATTATAATAGATGTGCAATCAAATATCACAATCGGTCATTTAATATATGGACTGTGTATGTATATGTACCTATAACCACAGGCTGCGACAAAGAAAAGGAAATATTATATCGCTCGTTCCGATCGCCCGCCTTTATTATTATTATTATTCACGCCTTCTATCGCGGCAAATATATATTTATTGATGTTAAATGATTTGGCGACAAGGTTGTATTTCGAGCGAAAAACTACACATTATTGCAGTTTTTTTTTTAATAAATCGTCAAAATATTTTCAAAAGACAAATACAAGAACTGTAATTGTTTCTGAGCATGTGTATTGTATATTCATTCGACCGTTTTTTCTCGAGTGATTTCCTTATAGTAACGTAAATAATCCATCGTCTCTGTGCGCAAAGAATTTCAAAAGCTCTTAATCATCTGTAGATGTTTAATGCTTTTAAATGACGCTACGTAACGTCTCTTTAGAGTGAAATACAGGCAAGTTTAGCATGGCAGATATTATCCGCGAACAAAAATAAAAACGTAAACGCGCAATTCGCACGCGACACGCATATATATACAATATATACTATACATCATATCTACACATATACATACAGAAATACCAAATTTATCTCGAATAATACAAATAAGTCCGTTAAAACAATACGATGCAGCATCGCGTTTAAAAAAATGTATAAAAATACAGCCACACTCCGTGAATAAATAAATTACAGCTGTTCTTTTTTTCTTTTCTCTTCGCCAGCTTATATACAAACGTCACTCTTCGCGTAGTTCGAGGTCAGGTTCCCAAAAAAATCTTGCCGACCGATGCTTTCAAAACATTTCTCTCTCCCTACGTTCATTCGTTTTCGAGCTTTTCGCCGAACGGAACGAAAAAATATAACGAGCGACGAACGAACGAGTATAGAGGTAGCAGAAATTTTCAAAGAGTTGTAGGAAAAGGAATCCGGTTGACAAGGCCGATATTCAATTTCGGAACAGGATTCCCAATTACCGAATGGTTGCTGCTACTGCCTAGCGTGCGAGAAGCTAAATTAAAAGCCCAAAGGAACTATCGCAGTATAGCTAGCGAACAAGCGAGTGAGCGGCGAACACATGTGTGCAACGTCTGACAGGTTGATGGGCGGATATTTCTGTTGAGCGTCGCGTATAGTATAGAAAGAGAAAAAAAAAGATACACGCACACGAGGGTTTCTTCTTCTTCTTCTTTTTCTTCTTCTTCGAGGGTTTTACACCAGGCACATCCTACTTCTTTGCAATTCCAATGCTTCTATATCTATATGTATATGTACACATATATATAGTGTATAATATGTGTGTTTCGTATAGCCCCGTTGTTACAAGACATCGCGATTAGCCGAGGAGAATCGTTCTATAGCATGTACAAGCGTCGATAAGAGATTATCTACCGCGAGATTTATCGTTATTGCTATGCAGTCGGCCACGCTTTCGATGGCTTTTGCCGTTAAATTTAGCGAAACGATCGCTCGTACATACATACACACACACACACACACACACACACACACACACACAGCCATCGTGCCGTATTTAATGTCATCGATCCCCCCGCGCCGGCATTTAAAAATAGCACGAAAGTTGGGTAGAAGTTGTATGTGTGTGTGTATATATATATATATATGTGCGAGTGCTATATTACTACCCTGCGGTTCCGGCAAAAGTTTGCAGACGGCCTATAGCCAACGGCGCGTTGTGTGTGTTTTTTTCTTCTTCTTCCTCTTCGCGTTATATACTTATATAGGGTGTATCATATATGTATACATATACATATACGTTATCCGCGATGACTATTTAATGGTCGATTAAAAAGCTTGGCGCGCGAAGGTTGTCCCAACAGCAGAGCAGTGTTACGCGCCTGCGCGAGCCGCTATATACGTCAACGATTATATTCGAACGTATATTCCTATACGTGTATATATATGTGTGTGTATATGCTATATATGCCTATATAACAGCCAATGAACGCTCATTAAGCGAACGAAAAGCTTAACCACTCACACATACATATATACATACAGCTCAGCTGGTATATATATGTATATATAAAACGGTATATGCGCGCATCAGCTGCAGTTGTGCCATCGTTCATGCGCCCTTATATGCATGACTAGTATATAAGCATATATAAGCGAAAATAAAAACTTCTGGTAAAGAAAAATCGAAAGCTTCAGCGTAACCAGTTGGGTTACATAACACGATCTTTCAATACGCTCGTTTATTTGTCTTTCTATATATGTATATATACAATCGGTGAGAAAATCGATTTTCTCCCCGTAGCAGATCGCGCGTTCGAAAATGCCTTTAAAGCGCAAGGAGCCGACTGTGATTATGCTTGCGATAAATTCAGCCGCACGTTTGGCGCTATATATGCACACGCGTGTGGAATTGGCGAGACGAAGCGAGTGAGATGATGATTGTTACGGTAACACACGAGCGAGTGTGACGTTATCGTTACGATGTATGTGTGTAATATGTATGGATATGTGTATGTATATATAGGAGAGGAGTGGAGAGTATGAAGTGGCAAATGTCGGAGCGTATATAAACGATGAGTAGCTGCTGCTGCTACTGCTGCTGATGCTACTGATGAGAGAACGAGCGAGCGAGCGAGCATTGGCGTCGAAGAGGTTTCGTAATAAGAGTGGATATATGGGCAGAGGATGGGTTTGGAGTTCTCGGAGGGTTATTGGTTTTGTGGCGAAGGTGGTAGATTGGTTGTAGATTTTGATGAAAGGATGAGTAATGGTGTAGAGTTGGATAAATAATGTTTTACTGGGTTGGAATGGACAGAGCCGTGTTAAAAGTGCTTTATTGAGTATGATGAAGGATGGTATAAAGGAGGTAGTTTTGTGCTTTAACCAACGTATCTGTATGAGGAATTGTATAAACTATTTGCATTTAGAAGGATCAAAAAATTTAAAAAAATTGAAGGAACAGCTCTGTAATAATTGTTTGTCGATATTTACGTTATGCTAATAGACAATGCAATTAAAGAGCTGTAATCAAAGCTAAGCCTCGTTAAAATCGGAAAATTTGGTGTAAAATTATGTTATATTTGAAAATCATGAAATATAAGCGATTTTCTTTCGAATTCAAGTGTGGATAATCCTTATGATTCTTTAGGTGCGTTTTATAATTGCTATTCAATATTAAAGTGCAAACGAGCGAATGGTGTTTGCGATGCAATGAAAACTTATTACTTTAATCAGTCGTAGCTTATTTCAGTCCGGTGTATAATTTGCCTGATGTAACCTTTGCACGACATGCTTTCACGCATATTAAAAACTTTAATTTGGCGGAATCGGATAATTTAAATTCTTAGTTGACGCCCGACTTATTCATCCGCTCTATGAAGTCAAGAAAAATAAAAAAAAAAAATCGGTATTATAAGGCTCGAAATAATTTGTATCCTGATCATTTTTTGATAACAGTGTGTAAATCACATGTACGTTTTTCTTGATGGCAAGTAACAACTAATAATTTTTATCTATAATATTACCGTAATTACGTCCATCTTCATATTATAATTTTCTGCGTATTGCAAATTCAATGATACTTTAGATTCAAAGATATAAATACAATAATCCATGGAACATAAAATGTAAAATTTACCATCTACTTGGTCAGTAACACAAGCATTTTCTTGTTTATAAAAACAAATCGCCTTACGTGCTAACGTAAATTATTATATATATGAACTTATCAATCTATATTTCCTAATCATCTCCCAATATAAACCCAAAAAAAGAATCCCAAACAACTTAAAACCTCTCCACCCTATCAATAACATCCCCATACACATCTCTCTCTCAGAAAATCACCCACCCTCCTCCTTACATACATCATCCAAAATAACCTCCCTCTCCTTACAATTCTTCATCATGACGCGGCTGCCGGCGACGGCGGCGGCGGCGGCTTGTATCCATCGCATGTATACACACACAGACGCACGCACTCGTCAAGGCCGCTCTCTTTCTCGCGCGCAGCCTACACTTCTCCTCCTCCTTCTCCTCCCGCTCGTGTCTTTCGTCATCGGCCGTTTCCGCCGACGCTCGGCGCTCGCGCGTCTAAATTTGCGCGCTTGCTCGAGCCGGCAATGCTGGTATAGTAGTGGTAGCGGCGACGGCCTTCGCGATCGCGGCCACGAGCTCTTAGGAAAGTCAAGTTCAAGGCCAGCCAGATAGCCGCTGCTGCCGCCGCCGCCGCCGCCGTCGTCGTAGTCGTCGGCGCGCGGCGAGCCGCAAAATCCCCACTACTGTGCACTCCAGCACGCGCGAGCGTGCGGGTGGGAGACATGTGTGTGTGTATGTATGTGTATATATGTGCGCGAGGGTATCGGGAGTGATGATGCGAGGGAAGTGAAGGAGATGGAGGAGGAGAAGGAGAGAAAGCGACTTTTGAGAGGGGAAAGGGTGCTTGAGCAGCTGGACTTACGCAACCCTTTGAGGGGTACCGTTATAGGAGAATGAGAGTGAGGTGTGTGTTGTTGTTGGGTTTTTTTTTTTGTTTTGCTAGGTGGAAGCGACGCGTGGGCAGCAAGTATAGATATATGATGGGGACTTTGTATGCTGTTGATGTTGCGGGTTTTTTTCGTTTGGGCCTAGCCAATGACTTTGGTGGGATGAATTGTAAAGTAACGAATTTATTATTGTTTTATATAGGACAGTTTTGGATAATTATATAGTAATTTTGATTTGAATGCATCAGTGAAATTTGTCTGACGATGTGTGAATCATAACAAGTGACTGATGAATAAGTAAATTCTAAAACACTTGACGATTCGCGACAATTATTTCGATAACAAAGTATCAAACAGTGAGTCACGTCCGCGAGCGCAGAGTTCAATAAAATTGAGTTTTAGCGTGAGTACCCGGATAAAATGTTTATCCGAAAAACATTTATATATTTTTTCAAAAGTACGCGTTATCCAATACTTCTATTTACAGTGTTGGCAATCGCTTAACAAATATTGTAACTTTAAATAATAATAATAATAATAATAATAATAATAATACACTCGAACCACATTCATTATCGATTGTCGCATTATAGCCGCACGTAACGCTCTATATTTTCATACTAAACGCACACGATACAATGTTTTCACATTTAATATATCTTCCAATGCACTCGACAACGTTGTTCGGTTAAAAACTTTAAAGACATTTAACATCGGAAGATTGTTCCAGTCCACGGTGGTAAACGACGACGGTGGCATAATTGTGCTTTTTAGCACAAAACGTCGATAACATTTATCTATATGTAACACAGTAGTGCAAAGTTGGAAGTGTAATTTAGAGGTGCGCGTGTACACTCGAGTAAGTTTTTTCAACGCTCGGTCACACTCTCCAGTGCTATTATTATAATTTTTTTAACATTAACTTTAGAGGTAGAGGAAAAAAAAATATTAATCCTTTAACAAACACATATAACACACGCATCTGTTTTTTTTTCCACCCTCGTCTCGGAAACGCGTTCGAGCGCTCACGCGTGCCTTCGATTTTTATCGCATAGAACGGCGTACGCTCTCGTTTTTTTTTTCTCCTTTTTTTCGCTCTCACTCTCTCGAGCGAACGGCTTTACTTCGTTTGCGTTGGCGAAGCTCCTCGCATGACTCGCCATTCCACACGCCTTCGCTTATCTGCTTTAAAAAGCTTTTTCTTTGAGTGCTGAGAGAGAGAAAGAGAGAGAGAGAGTTGGAGAGAGGGATTTAAAAAAAAACGTTGCTGACTCTCTCTTTCTCGCTTCTATTCTCTTTCCTCTTTTTTTTCGATGAGCTATCGCTCGATGGATGTATTTTCAATTAGACGGAGGCTTTGTCACTCCTTTTGCCGGCAAGTTGAGCATTAATAAAATCCCCTCGATTCACGGCCGTTTTTACGGGGTCGTTTTATAATGAAAATTTCCTCTATATACGATATGCGTTGTATGTATGTAACGAAGAAAAAAACGGTTGCTGCCGGTTCGTATATTAATATTATCCCTTCATCGCGTGATTATAATTTTATCGAAAGTTGAATGACTGGCAGAGGATGTATGGGAAAAATCTATTTGCGCCGTAGCTTTATATATATATTTCTTCGCGGTTATTATTTACATTGACCTTTTTTTGTTTACAATGTTATTAAATCGTACGATAATGCATATAGGCGGTCGTTTTTTTTTTCTTCTTTTTCGCAAACTGCGCAGTATACTAAACTTACAAGGTTTCACTACAAATAGTATAACAATATATATATCGCACCCGAGAGAATCTGCTGTTGCTCATAAAAATTATAACAAAGTATTATTTCTCATAAATATTTCAACGTTATATTCACATTTTTTTTCACTGTCCGTCCTTTTACCTTCTCTCTCTCTCTTTTTTTTCAATTCATCGTCAATCCCCTGGAAAATTTTCAATGAACTTGCTATAAACACCGCATCAATCACCTACGTTCAATCTATCCCCTCATTATCTTTCCACCCACATTACCGAATTTTCTCTCATCCACGTGCAGAAAAAAAAAAGTTTGATGTAAAAGATAAAACGCGTCGCGTCGCGCGACCTCGATCTCGCGTTCACACCGGCAAGCCGCGCGCACAGTCGTCGAGTTTACCAATTGCTTTACCGTGATTCAAATTGCCCCCTGAACCAAATAGCACCGTTCCACTCTAATATTATTGCAATTGATGTAATCGGGCCAAGCGACGGCGCGGCAGCCACGGTGAACGAGTATATACCTACATACAGTAGCGTCGTCGTCGTCGTCGTCGTTGCTGCTTTGGTTGCAGCGTGTCTTTTTTTTCGCAACTCACTTTAGACGCCCTGTGATTCGAGAGGGTCTGGCGCTTTTGTCGAGCTAATTTTGAAATATTACAGCGCGAGGATGCTGCGATTTTAGAGGCGTGAATGTGGGTGTGGTTTCGGCATGAATATATATTAGAAAGTATTAAGATTGAATGTTTTCAAAAAAAGTTTTAGTACGAAAACTTTTATCAAAAATGGTTTATATTTTAGCAATATTATGCGACCTTACCACTTCATCAAGATACAACAAAATATGTCTTCATTAACGTTCCTTAAATATATTAATTACCGTTTTCCCAATCCTCATCCTATATCACACACTACCAGTCCTGAAAAAAGAAACCGCGTGAAAAACATTCTTCCAGCCTGAGATAAGCAGTCGCGCCGTCGCCGGCAACTATACAATATACCATCACCGCGAAACAACTCGAGCATCAAGTCATAGCAGCCGCCGTCGCCTGTGCTGCTGCCGCCGCTGCGTCGTTAAAAGAACTCTCGCGATGGGAGCAAAGAGAAATAAAGAACCGCGCTTCTATTTCCAACATCATGCGTATATACACGCATGCTGTGCACGAGAGAACAGAGTCGTCCCGCCAGCTGCTGCTACTGCGTGGATTTGCGAATTCCTGGAGCGCGCGAGCGGTCTGCTAAAAATGTTTTCGCATTAGTCGCGCTTAAAAATAGTGCGCGTGCGCGCTCGCGCTCTCGCGAAAAAAGTGCAGTGGTATAGTCTACGTATCGACGGACTTCAAAGCGCCGGGACATCGTGCTTGTAAGGAGAGAGAGCGCGCGTGTACCTGCGTGGGATTTATTTTTGTACAAGCGTTTCTTTTAACCCCTGTGGTTAGTAGTATTTTTTTTTTGTTCGCGAGATTGAAGTTTGCGGCGCGGGTTTAGAATTTTTTAAGATAGGATTCACGCATGGGTTGTACTGATGTGGATACCGTTAGAAGTACGAGATTTCTAAATTGGTTGTGATGCGTGTGTGTGTGTGTTAAGATTTCGTTGTTGTACGGATGTTCAGCAAAGAAAAAGAAAAAGAAGAAGAACTCGATGGATTTATATTTATAACGTTTTTATTTGTCTGTTTACAGGTCTGTATGATGTCCGGTGGCGCCTCTGAAAGCATGATCGGGAATAACAGGACGTTACCAAACATCAAGCAAGAAATTGACAACCCTACCACGCCCACGCAAAATTATCAGGTCTGCTCGCCGACCACGACGAATATGCAGCAGCAAGAGGTATACATGCGTATACACTAGTCAATGATTATTATAGTTTCGCGTCGATTTTGATTAAGCGCATTGTTACAATACAGCGAATAACAACCTTGATTAATTGTTTTCGATTTGTTTATTCAGGCAAGATAAACTAAAATCATCTCACTGAATAAATCAACAGTTTGTTAACAAACCTTGACGATGTTTGATATAACGTGTTATATTATTGCAATTGTTATCCAATTCACATCACTTGAGAAAATTGCAGTGCATTTCGTGATTAAATATTTTTTTTTTATTCTCCTTTATTACTCTTCTTAAGAAAAAAAAAAAGAAAAAAAAAAGAAAAAAAAATACGATCTAAACCCATGTATTTCCTATTAAACATATCATAACCAACCGACTACAATCTGTGTACTTTCCCAATCCCGCTTCCTCTGCGCCATCGCCCTAGCGAGAGCTTCACCCTCACATTAACTAACTCACTCTCTCAATTTTCTGCTCTTAGTCGCTGCAGTGCACGAAAATGGACATGCCGGATTATGGGGGCAGTGGCGGTAGTCCTGGTAGCCCAGAGATGCATCATTGTTCCTCGACGACGCAACCGCTCGGCACCCCAGAGGTAATGCACATACACACACACATATGTATACGCATCTCTATACAAACAACATATCCGTACGTGTTCAAGCACCTGCGCATCGTCCCAGCTAATTATTCAGCGAGTTTGCCGAAGGGGCTGATTAACTTCCCGTGTCGATGGCGTTGGCTTTGTGTATTGTAACGTCGGGAACGCTCGTGTTGTGCATATAAGCCAATGAAAAATGCAGAAGGACGAGGATGCGGTTAATGGTGTACTGTCTTGTATGTGTATATGTTGCGGGGGAGAGCTTTGAAATTGACGTTTAATTCTGTATGGTTGGTTAAACTCGCGGTGTTACGATTACAGACAAGTTTAGATATCGTGTCTATATATGTCGTTGAGTGCACTCAAGGGCGTCGAGTCGATTGATAAGGTTGCTTATTAGCACAGTATGTAATCGTACGAGTTTTAGGTTCGCCAACGACGCCGTCTAAATTAATATATATATATATATATATATATATATATATATATATATACACACGGTTCAAGATACGTGCGTCCCTAATTTCTTTTTTTTTCTTCGCAATATATTCGCTAACATGCGGAGCTTATCGCGGAACCTGTATGTGTAAAGACTATCGTGGACTATCGTGAACATGGTATAATTATTTATTGCGTTAGCCAAAGGGGTAATTAGCTTCCTTGCGTACTTTTTAATGCGTCAACACAATGATAATGGTCT
>JAYJLV010095173.1:0-12645 GCA_036873485.1 Torymus texanus | reverse complement strand
ATATACACACACACACACACACACACACACACACACACACGCACGCGCACGCACGCACGCACGCACGCACTATAAAGACACAAAATAAATAATATAATTTATGAACAAGATTTTTGACAAAAATAAAAAATCACTTTTGAATTTGAAATGGTCTTATATATAGCACCTCCTTACGAATAAAGTAGCAACCTACTTTATCGACAGTATAATATACTCTATGTAGTCTTGTGTAACCTACATACCATAAATCTGTAAGTATTAGTAATAAGAGAGTAAGGTATAAACACAGCGGACAGCACAACCACTATGATGTGAGCAGCTTTTTTATACATAGTACTTTACATAGTTTTCATTTTCTTCCCTTTGAGAACGGATTTTGTGAAGAACATTTAGTCTTTTATGTGTGCAAGTGTATTAGAAATTTTGTAAGTGTTCTGAAAGTGTAATAGAAGTGTGCAGTAACAATTCAATTAATATCTTTATAATTGATTTTAAATACACGAACGTTATATTTAAAATTGCATGGATCGATACTGAAGAAAAATTAAGTTTATGCCTACTCTTATATGTATATTAAGTATCCAGAAATTAAAGGGGTGTCATAGTCCTATACTGATACCTGCCGATTTAGGAAGTTAAAGTATTTGAACCATATTAGTCTTAAACTTTTGATACTTTATGTGATTTAGTGCTCAAGAGTTGTACGTGTCGAATTTTTTTGAGTAAATAATTTTTTATGTCCATAAACTGCTTAAAAATCTTAATTTTGAATTTTTGTAAGAATTTTGAGCAGTTTCGACTGTACAAAATTATTTATTCAAAAAAAATTTGACACGTAGAACTCTTCAGCCCCAAATCACATAAAATATCAACAGTTTAAGACTAATACAGTTAATATCCATTAACTTCCGGAATTTCCAGGTGACGACAATGCCTAAATTTAGAAAAGTCTACATATTGGGACACAGTAGATCAAACAATTTTTATTTTCTTATTTTATAAAAAATGTAATATACTCGTAGAAAATAACTTTTGAATATTGATAATAATTGAAATTTATTTTTTACGAGTCATTTTTAGAAGAAAAATTTGAAGGTGGGGGACCCTCTTAATATATCATGAAAACTTATGATCACATCAATAACAATATCAAACCAAACTATATTGTAGCTGACATTTCAAGAGTTTTAATGGCATACACTAGACACATTTCAAAATTTACGCTTTGCTATCAATAGAAATGTGAATATATCTACATCTATATTCATATGGACAACTAGTTGATTAAGAAAACGGAATTTTGCGCAGATCGTTAACTGTATGAGAATTCAAAAATTATAAAAACACGTATACGCTTATTCAAATAGTCAGAACGTTTTTTTCTAAAGTTGTGTCATTGTAATGATGACTACAGTTAAAAGATTTTCATGATGTACACAAGGGGTTTTCAAATTTTTTATTGTCTAACTTTTTAAAACAGTTATGAAAATTCTTCTACGGGATTTTATATTATATATTTCTGTTAGTCTATAGTTTTTATATAATGTTATGTAAAAAGTTAAGAACAATATTTGGCCGAATCCACCTTAAATCGAACAGCCATTGTATGCCTACCATACCGATCATTTTGGAATCAAAGTATTACTGTTCTTATCGAAAAATGATTTGACACGTATTTTTTCAATTTTCGATTGCACCCAAATGACATTCGGTTGGCAATGTCAAAAATTTATTAAAAAATCCTAACTTTCAAATTTTATTTTTCAAAGCCATTTTCAGACAGCTGTCAATTTACAAGTTCTTTAAGTTTTTGTGTAAACTATACGCGATCTTACTCATATCAGCGCCTTCTTTCATGTGCAATTATTGGAAAAATTTTTTTTAAAATCCCATGTTTTTTTTAATGAAAATTATATGAAGATAGGGGGTGTTAATACCTACTCAATTGTGTGTCTCGGATATTGTAGTTTTACCCATAGAAAATGGAAAAAAAAAATAAAATTTTCGTTTATTAATACTATATAAACGGATATTTGTATATATGTAAAGTAATACACACACACACGTTTTATTATTACATGTTTATTTAACCCGTAAATGAGTTTTTTGAATTCTAAGATACTTTGGAGTTGTAAGCCAATCAATATCTTTTGCTTTGTTCCATTTTCTGAATTGTTCTATTTCAACATCTTGTAAATGTATTATTTTAATTTCATCAGTATATTTTTGAACGGGCTCTACGAAATCATTAGCATTTTGAACACATTTTTTGTGGGACTCTCGAAGATTAAGTGAAGTAGCATAATGCTTTGTAAGTCCACCCACACCATCTACAGCTCTTTTACCGTGCCCAGTAGCAGAGAACAACCATTTTATATCATATGGTGCTCGTTTTCATTCATACAATGGAAAGCGATTTTTAAAGTGGCTAGTGGCGTCGTCTGATACAATGGTAAATTTGTTTATTGAATCACAACAATTTTCTTTCAAGTAAGTTATAATTTTTTCTACTGCTAACAAAGCAGACGCTGAATCATGTTTTTGGACATCACTTATGACTGCGAAACTTTTTGTTGAATCCCATTGATAAGACACTGTTGTGAAAATAGAAATTTGATCCTTAACCCAATGATTTCCTTGAACAGCTTTATTATAAATCACAGCCCAGTTTTTTAAGGCGGTCTTATACCTATAAATTTGGAAAAAATCAACATGTTTTTCTTTGTCTTTTTGATTCTATATATTATTATCAACTTGTACAAAAAGTTTGAGAGACATATTTGAAAAATTCCCGAAGATACAAGAAAAATGTCAATAAACCTATATATATGTTCGATTTGAGGTGGATTCGGCCATTTGCGATAACGCAGATATTGAAGTTTTTTTAGTCAATTTCTCTCAAATAGCAAAGTATCCTTGATATGCCCATATATTATTTCTGTCTAAAGATATTGATCGCAGTGTATTGCATTGGCCATTTTCGGTTCTATAAAATGCTTCTTTCCTCAGGATCAGACGTAATCACGCGACTGTTTAGTCCATATATGTATATATAATTTTAAAAGTCATACATAATTTTTTTATAATTTATTTAGACTCATTGGTGCATGCATTTGCTAATAAATGTGTAATTCAAGAAAAAATTATACTAAAAGTAATTGGTACTGTGCTGAATAATGCGATCGACTGGGATGGATACAGATATAAAGGGCTAAAGTGTGATAAGCAAGAACTATAATTCTCTCATCATTTTTAAAAATTAACTTTTCTTATACCAAAGAAATTGGTGTACGTATTATAAAAAAATGTACACTTATAATAAAATTATTTATATATTATAATAAGTAAGTGTTAAGCATTTGTAATGAATAATAAGACACTTTTAAAATATTTTGTAAGCAAATAAAAAAATGTTAAAAATAACATGATATCAATTTATATTACTAGTTATTTAGTTTTGATTATTTTTATTAATTATGTATATATATTTTACATCCCTTTTATTATTTTATACAAAGTATTACTACTGGCCCTGTACAGGCCTGTTTATACAACCTGAAAAAAATATGTTTATTACATATGCAAGTTACTACAGGTAAACCTGTGCTGGTCCTAAATATCAGCTTGCGTAACTATGTGTGTTAATTTGTACCTGATCAGCGCCTCGTCACACGCCTCTGTAGGTCCTGTAAAGGTGCCTTTCTAGGGCCTGTTTATTTTGTTCACGCATTGGAACAGAACCTGGTTTGAACCGTAAGTCATTTTCTACTCGGGATCCCATAGTTCGTGCCCGTTCGTTTCGTGTTCTATACCCTTACCCTCTCCCACAGTTGCAAGATATAATTTTAAATGTGGAGCTAGCACCCGTGTAAAATGTGTCGTGTTACATAACGCATATGAGTCTTAAAGTGTAAAAATAGCATTTATCTTTGAGAGGGTGTATCTCCCAAACGGCGAAAGATGGCATGCTGCCATTTAGTAGAAAACTAGCTTATTTAGTCTTGAAAAACATAGCCAAATTTCAAAAAAAAAGATGGGGTTATTGAGAAATTCGGTTTTGAAAAAAAGCATTTTTTTTTTGTTTTCCCAATTTAAATCAAAAAGAATTTTAGTTATTTAAAATCTGAAATATTCACATAAAAGCTGATAAAATTTCGCACATTTTGAAAAGAATAACTATTCCGAAACGATAATTTGGGCCAAAATGATGGCCATTTAAAGAAAATGCAAATTTTCACTTTCAAAATAATGCTTTCACAATGTAATTTTTTATATTGCACTACAAGGCTCCAAAATGGTTTTTCTGCAAAAAGAAAAATATATGTTCAATAAAATTTGATGTAGAATATGACCTCAAAGTTTCAAAAAAATTGAAGCCTTCAATTTTTTTGCTCGTTAAATCCATATGGGATGTGTCATATATTAAATCATTCTTCCATGTGATTTTGGCCTCAAGGGCCATTAGGTATGAGACCACCTTAAATTTCCGAATATAATTACTACTGTATATTTACAAACTTATACTATAGTCCCCTATTATATCCCCGAAAATAGACTATAATGATAACTATATAACTATAGTACTGACTACACATGATAAATATATCCTAATACATTCGAGTATAATCATGACTACAGACCTTCGATTTCAAACTATAGTTTGAGTATCATGGTGCTGAAGTCCATTTTCTTAATTAATTTGCCGCAGATATTATGTTACTCATTCAATAAGAAAATTTACTCACAAGTAATTTAGGTTCATCGGATACGTAGCGATCCAAGCGTAAGTCGAGCTAAGTGTTCACTTAAATAGCGCATTCTGATAACGTGATCAGAGTGTAATAAAAGACAACCTATCGATAAATAATATATTTTAGAAAGATTTATTCATTATTTTATTTATTTATTTTTAATGTTATAAGCACACGATCAATTTATTTTCAATTTAAATTTTCAATAACATAAATTTGATCAATATGACAATGACATTTTTCTTATACTATTTTAATTATTCAGCTTTAAATATTTATTAACTCGAGAATTCAATCTTGAAAATTCAAACATTTCGCGTCTATTTTGTATAGACCACTCTAATGAGTCTACAACAACCAATCAAAACAGTGTTATTGTGATGACAGATTTCATCCATCACTTTTTTAAGAGAAGATCCTTTCATCAAACGCCTTCATTTTTCAGAAACTATCTCTTAAATCATTATGAATTTTGCAAAAGAAGACAAAAAAGCGCTATTTTCGATAAGACCGCATGTTAAATCTTCAAACCTTTTTTAATTTATATCTCGTCCATGAAGTTGTAAAATGATTCAAAATTTTGTGCATAGATTATTTTCTACATCGGAAAAATTATGTACAGTGCTTTTCTGAAAGTACAGGAGCATTCTCTCTGCCTCGCACGATTGCACTTCACTTTCGGTACGACACTTGTGTCGGGTTTAGGTAGCGCTCTTGCCCCTAAGTATCCAATACCACACAGTAGGGGCCACGCGTGGTATCACGCATGGACGAGCGTGGTATACTAAACTGACAATGAGAGAATTTTGGGATGACAGACGTACTATCTAGCACGTCTCATAACCTAAATGTGGATTCCTAAAATGCACCTGAAATAGTCAATTTTCGTTTATTATTCAACAGGCGTTGGCTTTCCTAGAACATAAAAATGTTCTATAAATATAATATTTCTATGGATTTTACGCGTTCAAAATCGTTTTTATGAGTCTGATTTATGTCCAAAATCGTTATTATGAGTCTAATTTTCCAGTAATCAATTTAAGAAAAAAATGTTAGACAGAAAAAATTATATTTCAATTAGACCTACAACTTATGTATTTAGCATTTTTTTTATTTGAAAGATAATCCTGCTGTCAAAAAACAATGATTATTGATAATTCTTTTCGTTAATACCTTTAAAAATATGGGTCTTGCAAACAAATTTTACACACAAAAACGTTGTATGTCTATTAATTTTAGCAATTCTACGTATGAAATTTATTTTATAACTCTATTTTCTTCTCATTTTCCTAAAAAGTCGATTGTTACAAATTCTTATTTGCGCTTCTATTTTTACATTTTATTATGGATTACCTACGAATAAATTATATTATATTTCTATATCATGAAAAGAATTGACAAAAAATTGAATAAATTCATCTAATTTTCATAAAGATAATCTGGAAACTTGATGGCATACATAATGGATTTTAATCGAATTGGTCTGAAAATGTTGATATTTTATGTGATTTATTAGGGCTGAAGAGTTAAATGTGTCAAATTTATTTATTATGGTAAAAAATTGCTTAAGAATCTTAATTTTAAATTTAATAAAAAATTTTGAGTTTGAATTTGATAACTCTTCAATGTATCAAACCTGCAGGTTACAGCAATGCCCAAATTTAGAAATATCCATATTTTTGGGCACAGTGGATTTAAAATTTTTTTCATCAACTTATTTTACCACAAATATTTTATGGTTTCAGAATGGTCATATTAGTAGTACTATTAAGCTTCTAACGGCAGTGTTTCGAATTGATTTTTTGCAGCTCATTTTAAAAAGCAAAATTTATAAGTGATGAACTTAAGAATTTTATGGCTATATTGCCAAAGTTAGTTTTTGACCCTCTGGGCGTGAAATTTGATTTCTCGTATCTTCGGGTTTGCAGCCGCAATATAGTGCATTTTTTCCTCGGATGCGAAATTCGCATGTGCGAATACCTTCTCCCTCGCTTTGTTCGGACGACAATTTCCTATTTTATGTCCTGCACAAAGTACTATTTTGAACTAGCAGGCGCAAAATTTTAGTTTTTCGTAAACGAGCGCAAAGTGCCTCTTTATTCCTCTAGGGCACAAAGTAAACCTAGCGGGCGCAAAGTAAATACTAGTTAATTTAGAGTCTGTTTTGAACACAATATTTTTCACATTAAATCGAATTATATATTATCAATAAATAGTTACATTTCTTTAATAATTTATGATTTATTAAACAACATTAATTGTTAATATTATAATTATAAATTATTAAAAATTAAAACTAAATTCATGGTTACGTAAAATAACGTATAATAAAAAAACTAAGTATTAATAAACGTTTAATTTGAACAATTATATCTAAGCTTTTTGAATTTATTTTTATATCTATCTGAATGTTTTTTATGGGATGAACCGATTCTCCATTTATCACTAATATTCTATTATCTCGTCTTCTTTGTCACTCGATACGTCGGGCGACAAACTTGACTCGTGCGACTCGCTTTGTTCGGGCGCAAACGTCCACACGAGAACAAAATCGCTTTCACGCCCTACTATCAAAATATTATAAACTTTCAATACCAGAAATCAAAGCAAAATTGGCAAATTTTCATTATTTTATCAATATTTTTAAAATATAATGTAATATGCTTTGTTACATAATAATAAAAAATAATAATATTTTGTTAATTTTGCTTTGATTCCTGATTTCCATAGCTCATAATACTCAAATCGCATTTCCACATAGACATACCGGACGGAAAAATCGTTAACTATTGCATATAATTATTATTAATCGCAATTCTAACGCTATAAACTAAACTTTGGCAGGGAAGATATAACCATAACATTCTTAAAATGGACCTAGTTGGAAGGGAAAATATTGTAATTTTCACTGATTAAATTTGGATGATAATAGGGCTAAACAATTTTGCTCTGTCGAAATTACGCGGCTGTACTATGATAAACATTTAGCTTTTAGCGTACAATATTTTTACTTTACAAACAGATTTTTCCCCGCTTTAGCACTGTACTGATTTAAGATCCATAGGATATTCCCTATTCTATCCTCTCGCAATTTTAGTTTTATTTTTCCTAGCGCCGTACACAACAACTTTACTAGTTCACAGTCACGCTTCCACGCTCTTGTCGCCTTAGTTAATATTCTCGCTCTCTTTCTGTGCATTGTGTTGTTTTTGGACAAACATGTCAACTTGTCACGACACTGTCTCTTCACCAAATGGGCAGCAACTTGGCTGATCACTGTTCTGCAAGTGCCCACTGTTCTGTGTGTCAATACACGCTACCTATTCAGCCTTCCATCAGCTACGTCCTTTTTATGCCACTCAAGTGACAAGTATCCGCGTAGCTCGCTGTGTCACTGTTACCACGTACGGCGTGCGGAAATGGATTTTCGCCACTTGCCTTTCCAATAGTACGCGAGCGAATTTTAAACTCTTCCGACAGTGGCAATTCGCACGACGATGAGAAAAAGGACTTTTGTATTTACAGTAACTGGAGCGCTCTTTTATCAGAATTACTTGTCTTATGACCTCTTTACTGTCGCTATAAGTGCACTCGAGGTGTTTCGCAACAAGCTCTCTATTAAACAGTACGATATTAATTTTGCTATTTTTATTAACTGCTTGTTCCTAGAAAAAGCCCTGTGATAGGGAAAATAAAAATTTTCTAGAAAATATATATTAGGAATGTTGATTGACAAAATTTGAATCGAAATATATTATTTTTAAGAAATGTCCGTTTAGGTGTGTGTGTATGTGTGTGTGTTTGTATATGCGAATATCAGATAAATAATATTGAAAAAGCACTATTTTCATTGATCTTACAGGTAAATTGCACATAACTTTTATCAGTTACCTCATTTCATTTTCAGCATGGCGCTATCTTAAAGATAATATTTTATGAAATCTTTTAGCCTTCTCTGGATGAAGTCAACCTGGTCGTACACATACCTTTTTTACAGTTTGAATACTGCATTTCAAAATATTAATACCCAAAAAAAAATCGTATTGACGAAAAAATAATTTTTAACGATTCTTCTTGGAATACTCGTATTTCAACTTTTTTCCATATAATGTACTATACAAAAATTTTTAAGTTTTTAAGTTAAAAAATCATAAAGATTGAAGAATTTTCAGAAAATTGTAAAGGATCGAGAAGAAACTGATGAAAATAATGAAGAAGAACTTTTTAGTAAGAAAACTTTCTTAGTTATAAAGAACGGAGAACGCTTTAATTTATGCAATTTTTAAGACTTTCTCTTGATTATTTTCGAAGAATATAATAATTTCTAGAAAAAGTAATTTTCTTAGTCGCATAGTAAAATTGGCTTAACCGCTTTGAAATTTTATAGATATTTCCAAAATATTTAAACTCTTTTTAAATCGCAATTTTTCGAGAATGACTTTATGTATTCTTGAAATTCATTGAACAATTTAGTGTGTGATAATATATGTATGATTATTTTTAGAATTATTTGACACTTCTAACTTTAGTATTTTATATGAGATTTTATAGTAGATTACACACCTTGGCCAGTAAAATAAGAAATGTCTCTGGTCACATGTAATTGTCCGCCGAGGCGACGCCGAGGTTGATCTCAGGCTTTCTTTTCTACTGGCCAAGGTATGTATACTAGTTTTCTGCTCGACGGTGCCGGAAAACGGCAATTTCGTCTCGCGCAGCGCCTGGGAAGTTGCCGCTTTCCGGCCGAAGGGAGAAGAGATCATTTTTTTAAATGTTGCATACACCTACATACAAAATTTGAAATTTTGGCTTGACAGAATTGACTAACAGCGAGAAAACAAACTATTAGTTTGAGAAAATACTGTGTTAATGAATAAAGAGCAGTTTTTTCTTGTAATAATTTTATAAATAAAAAAAGAATTTGGTAATCTCAAATGCTTTCCAAAAACAGCAGTAAAAGAGGAACTGTATATTCTTGTAACAGTTTTAAGAAGTTTTTATAAATACTTTCAAGTACAATATACATATTTTCACTAGCAAATGCACTCATCAGTGTAAAGTAAATATTAATCACTAAAAAACTTTGTTTAAAAAAGCTTTTGCCATCGCTGTGGTTATCTGCAATTAGAGCTAACTTTATACTGATACTAGACTTTTATGTGGGTTACAAAGGAGTTAGTTTTTATTGATAAATAGTCTGTAACTAGTATAAGTACCATAAGACCACCCCATAACATTTTAAATTCAAATTTACTTAATTTTATTTTTGTGAAAAATTTGTCTACAAAAAGGCAAAAGATAGATTTCTAATAGATTTCTAATTTTATAATTTTTATGTTCTGATGAAAATAATCTACCGAAAATTCTCTTAGCGGTAAAAATCATTATAATTTTTCATGTTAGAAGCTCGTGATAGCTTTTTTGTGTTTTTACACAGTTTACATCGAAATGTATTAAAAATTTTAAAAGAGGCAAAAATGGGAAGTCACAGACCTCTTGGTTCGTTAATTCTTAGTCAATATTTAAACGGAATTCTCAAGTATGCCTACGGCTTCGTAAGATCAAGAGAGGTCTGCGTTAATCACGTCCACGCCCTTCTTTGTCGTATTGTTTGATTGGTTCCTCGCTAGATTGGCGAAAAGAAGTGCGATCAGGAATAAGTAAGAAAGAGGGAGCAGCAAAGTCCCGCCCTCACTCTCCGAAGGGAACGTACAATAGCTAACAATCACTTCGAATGATCCTTAATGAACTGATGGAAGGCGTGCCTATGCTGTATCTGCTGTGCACGAATGTTGAAGGCACAGATACATCGGAATGATTTGAGGATAGTGCTGCCCTAGGAGACCCTTGTGATGCCAAGAGAAGTAAAAGTACTTGAGAATTTATTTGATTTCCGAGACTTTCACCGTTAATGAAAGCGTCAAGGAAAAATCAAGAGGTGGAAATTTATAACTCAAGAAGCCAAATCAGAGTCATAAAAGTTCAAGCAGATTTGATAGTAATTAAAATATTTATTTATCAACAGAGCTTTTAAACTTACACGAAAGAGTAAGTTCAAATATAGTTCAAAATATTCAAATATTATAGTTCAAATCTCACTGTCGTAGCTGTTAGTTTTTTCGGATGTATAATATTTCTAAAATTCAATAAAGTGTAAATGTTCATATAAAATGATTATACAACGAATTAGAGTGGGTGATGTAGGTTGTGAAAAATTTTTATTTTATTGTGAATATTTACTTTAATACCAGGTCTAACAAAAATAACAATAAATATTAATATTTAATGCAGTGTAAATTAGTCACCAATTACTCTAGAAGTGATATTAAACAAATTTTCTGAAGGATGCACACTATTTTTGTTCAAAGTCGTGATAATACTATGATATTTTTTATTCTTTTTATCACTTTTTCTATATGTTTTATTTATAAAGATCCTTAATTGGGATACTTGAGAAAACTTTGATTCTTAATGCCGTGGCATACAATCCATGTAACTAGTATATAAGAGGTCCTGAAAGCGCTATTCCCAGTCGAACGTTCATGCTCGTATGCTCAGACGCTCCATAAGGAGATTACAGGAAAATTAGATGTTACGCTAAGAGGCGCAGATCGAAGAAGTGTCGGTGTGTTGGCATGTCGTAACCAAGTCGCACAAAGAAAACGGGGATGGGAAGCAGTGAGCAAAAATCGATGAAAGGAAGCCAGACTGCGGGCAGAAATTGCTTTTCCCCTATAAGGTGCCATTATCACGCACCATCTTGTTCGAATGGCTTCGTAAAACGCCAAAGCAGGAACACCAGTGCAAGCTCACTGCTCGGTAGGGTCGCATATGTCCAGCAGCTCACGTCTTGTGGTCACTTGCGCACACACTTACCCTCGGCAGCTTCAGCAAAAACTCGCGTGATCGTGCGGTGAAATTGTCATTTCTTTTTCATCTTCCTCTCTCTCTCCCTCTCTCTCTCTCTCTCTCTCTCTTTCTTTCTCTCTCTCTCACTCGGTCTTTCTTTTTCGCTTCCCCCTCTCGTGGTACTTTGCTCTTTTGTACATAGTCTGTTCTGCTATAGCTGTTATGTTTTGTTCCCTATATATACTTGTGTAAGAACAGAGAACTAACCTAAAAAAATGTCTATTTTACCACCAATACGATGACACTGCTACTTTGCCCTTTTCTCTTCGTTTTTATATCCTTCTTCGACTTTCTTGTTTCCTTCCTTTTATATTTCTACTTTCTCGCTTCTTGAAAACGGCGACGAGAGCGGTAGGCCGTATATATTAGGAACATATTGCTACATTGCAGCTGCTGTTACCCACGTAAGGACAAGTAATAATATAATTTTATCAAATAATATTATTTATGTAATTTCTTGTAACGAAAAGACATTTTTTAAAAGTAAGAAAGCAGAACTGCAGCTGGTATTAAAAATTTCTTTACAGAATATAAAATATACGGAAGTTTGCATCTATTTTGTAACTGTATTGCTAAAATATATTCATTCTTAAAAAGAGGATAATTTCATATGAAATATCTTTAAAAATAGTGAAAGTAAATAATATAAATATAAAATCCTATTTATACATAAATGTCATATAAGGAAAACATGTTTACTGAATATATATTTAGTTGAATGTAATTTACTTAGATAAGAAACTTGTGAAGTATAAAGTACTTAACGTAAAAATATTATCATGGTCATTCGAATTATGAGTCCTATTTACTACACGTGACAAATAGTCTTAAAAGAAAACCCAAGCTCTCTTTAAAAAATAAGAACCATATCAATGCGATTAAAGATGGATACATTTTGAATGGTAGCCAACCCGCGTAAAAATCATTTACATTGCACATATGGGGCCAATATAGCGCATATGTACAGGTGCAATATAGTAGAAAT
>JAYJLV010095162.1:0-12647 GCA_036873485.1 Torymus texanus | reverse complement strand
ACTAGCAACTCGACACAGGTGTGTGTGTGTGTGTGTGTGTGTGTGTGTGTGTGTGTGTGTGTGTGTGTGTGTATATAATACTGAGTGTTAATCAAAATTTTAGATATCTGGTGCAAATAATGTCTCCGTGATAGATCTTATATTTATGGTTTATTTCCTCATCTTATTCCTGTTTACGATTTTCACGTATTGTTATGTTGCTGAAATTCTCCGACAAGAGGTACAGAATTGAAATAACTTTTTTGATGCACTACTTTTTGTAGGCGTAAAATGCTATACACACTATTATGCGTAAAATGGTTTTTTTACGATCGTCAAGCAAGACAAAAAATTATCATTTTACGTATCCTTAGTATAGAATTTGTACTCTCGTAAAACTCGGAGTACCTTACAGTTATATTTCTGAAATATATTATAGCATTTTGTTAAATTCTAATTGATTTCACTAGCATTTGTATCACTATTCTTTTAAGTTTATTATAATTTCAACAGAGTATGGAAGTGGCTAATGCTGCTTACAATTGCAACTGGACAATTTTACCAGCAAAGAATGCAAAACTTTTAGTTTTCATCATAATTCGAAGTCAACACCCGTTCGAAATTACTGCTGGGAAATTTGCGAGTTTTTCTTTACAATTATACTGTCGTGTGAGTATAAAACAATAAAAAAAACTTAATGATATAAAAATGTGCAGTAGTATTTTTAATTTGATTTTTACTTGACAGATATTAAAAACCTCAGCTGGTTATTTATCAATGCTTTTAGCTGTGAAAGACAGGATGGTGGACCAGACACCCAAACTTATTTTCTAAAGTGAATGCATTATGTATGATCAAGATAACATCATTAGAGTGAAAACAGATTTACCTTAAAGATATAACTATTTTATCATAATATTAGATATTTTGTACGATATGCACATTTGATTAATCTCTCCAGTTATGTGCCAATTATCATAAAATAAAAAATAAAGAATCTTCTGAATATAATTTATAATCTCTTTATTAAAAATGGTTATAAGTATTGCAATGAGTAATTTTTCAATTTCATATAAAGCATAAAGTCAATTAATTGCATTTATATCTTACCTTTGAAAAATTAATATTTGAAAAATAGTTCAATGCAAGTATTTTTTTTATCTTCAATTAATATATTCGTTGTACTTTATTCCAAATATATTCAGAATCTAACAAGAATAATAACTTTAATAAAAAAACTTCGTTCTTTTATCATATTTTGACGTCTATAATCTCTAGACCTTATTTGCTGTTTGAGAGCTCCAAACCAACTGAAGTTGTCTTAAACAGAGAGCGCATGCTCGGGAGAGCACGAAAAGCTTTCTTTAATTCTTTCATAAAACTCTAAAATATACATCTCCTTGTTTCGTCATCTTATACATAACTAATCGAACGAAATCTGCAAAAAACTAGCAAGTATGCTTATGGAGTTTCACAAAAAAGACTGATATAGTTAAACTTTTTGCAGAGGGATATATGAGAAGCTGGTGAAAAAACGTACATACAAGCGCATTTAATTGATGGAGTATTTAATTCACATGAATTTTAGAGGCCTGTTCTTCGGAGCATGCGTGATTTGCTGTTTGGAGAAGACCGGGAGGATTTAGTTCTTCAGTACTTTTGCGGGGAATACATCTAGTATATGTGAATGTTTCTTAAAGACTTAGTATGAAAAGTACAAAGAGTTCAGGTACCTGAACAGTATACTGTTAAGCAATTATAAGAAGAAATATTATATTGAACATTATTTTTATTACTTATTCTACTTAAATTGTTAAAATAATTTTAATATCAGCAACAATATTTGCATAATTTTTCAATGCAATTTTAGGCTTTGATGTTTCTGTTGGTCCTTGCCGTTTTTTCCTACGTTTATTTGGCGTCTGGCCTGACCCTTTTACGGACAGTGATTGGTTTTGTTATGTGCGAGCTACAATAGTAATTTCAACGATGGTTTTTTTCGCTACAATAACGCAGACAGTGAAGAATGTACAAATGTGGGGCGACTTAAATGTCGTTACAGAAATTTTTATCAACTCCCAAGTACCAACGAGCACAGCCGCATTGAAGGTTGCAGGTGTTTGGTATTACAGGCGTGGTATGGAGTATTGTTGTATATTATTGTTACTTTGATTAATAAATTTTGGAAGCAGATTCTTCAATTTTTTTCTTCATTTTCTGCATACCGTTAAATAAAAATCTGCGTGGCCTATCCTATATACAGTTTTTTAAACTTGAATTTAGAATTTATAATATTGTAATATTTAGTAAATATTTGCCAATTCAGATAAGGTTTATGTATGGTATTAAGATATTTTATATTCTTTTATAAATTTTCAGCGTTACAAAAATTAACTGTGCAAATCCTAGAAGATTGGCAAACCCCTCACGACTCCAAGGAACTCCGAATAATGGAATCCAATGCCAAATTCAGCAAATATGTGTCGATAACCTGTATCTTCCTGGCGAATGCTACCTTCGTCATACAGGGCATTATTGCCTTCTGGACTATCGGTACCTATGCCAAGAGATTGCAGGTACAAAATGACAGCGTAGTAACGCAATGGCCACTTTACATGAAGTCTTCATTTCCGTACAATACACAAGTTAGTCCTAACTATGAACTCACATTGATAGGGCAGCTATTCTCGAATTTCTTTGCAGCTTCGGCATACACATCTATTGATTCACTATTCATCGTGCTGATGTTACATTTGTGTGGGCAGCTATCAATTTTGAGACTGAAGCTGATTAATCTTGGTACGAAATCAAGTGTACAGGCTGCAAGAGAGTTTGAGAAGAAAATCGGATTTATTCATACGAGGCACGATCAGCTTATTAGGTGAGCTGTGTTTAAAAAATAATCAATTTATATATTTTCAAGAAAAATAAGGCTAGCAATCGTTACAAATAGATTATAGTTTTGCAAGTATTTACCATAATTTTTAGATTACGTTTAGAGACTATGAATTTCTTGATAATCAAATGGCTCATAAAGTTTGAAAAGTGGTTAATTTTCTTGTAGATTCGGAAATACAATAGAAGAAGTATTTAATATAACGTTTTTAGTGCAAATGTTAACATCATCTTTCGTCCTATGCATGCAAGGATATCAACTTATAACGGTAAAATTTCAAAAATATTTATATTACAATCATAGAAATTCATCCCAGTTTATGACGAATTGAACTTTTTGCAGATAACAAGTGGAAATAATCTACCTTTCATGCAATTAATTTTTATGATATATTATCTACAATGTTTTTTGTTTATTACTTTTACATACTGTTACATGTCTGAGCAACTGTTCGAGAAGGTTCAACAAAAATATCCGTTTTCTCATTTGATTTATATATTTTAATGATCATCATATTCAACTTTGAATGCCGTAGAGTACTGACCTTGCTAATGCAACTTATGAGAGTAACTGGATTGATCTCCCGAGTCATCAATCAAGACAACTGATTATCATTATGATGCGCGCAAAGCGACCTTTACAAATTACTGCTGGAAAATTCGTCTCATTCTCTTTGGCTCTGTATTGTAGCGTGAGTAACATCCATTATATTAATTAGAAACTACGAACAAACGAATAATTTTTGGCGTTTTTACTTGTAGATATTAAAATCATCTGGAGGTTACATGTCGATGCTACTAGCAATACAGCAAAGAGTAAATGATTAACACGAAATAAAGCGTGAAACTTTTTTGGCAAAACTTTAGATAAAGTTTTGACTGACGCTATTTGTACGACAGAAATATAGTACATTAATTCAGAGTATAAGTTTCAAAATATCTAGTTGTGATGTTTTTTTTGTTTTGATATCTGACTAAAGAAATTGAATATCGTGTATATACTTTGTGTACGTAAATTTGACGTACAAATAGCAGAGGGTTAAAGATTTTTATATTATATATAAAGATTAAAATTGCTGTCTGTCAAGGATATAAATATTTTTCACTTATATCTTCATATCTAAATACATTGATGAATGTAGATTATAAAAACCTTCGCTATAGATAAGAAATTTTTTTTTAAATAATATAAGGAGTGCTTATTAAATATAATACTAAGTGTAATAGTCATCAAATCTAATTAGCACTGTTATATCGTGCTTATACATTTCAAATAATTCATTGAACAATTTTAATCTACTAATATTAAATTCATCTAGCACCACTCACTTATTTATTAATTAGTACGATTTCGTTTAAAATTTCTTCGATTCACAGCTACGATATTATCCAGATTTACATATTATGAGAAAAGAGAGCACAACTTTTTTTCATACATCAGAAGTTTACAGATGAACCGTGCGTTGAGAAATGACAAGTTTAGCTGATTCTGCGCATGCGCTTCAGTAAACAGAAAAACTGTCTTACTTTTTCATCGGAGCTTTAAATTCTTATTAACAAGTAACTATGAGTTGGAGCATTGCTAATTCGAAGATCTGCAAAAAACTCGTGTTCTTATGCTACTCATTAAAGCATATGTGGCGAACGTATGAAAGCAGAGTTCGACTAGCTTGCAATAATCATACGATTATGAGCGCGGGATACAATTATGCGGACGACACGAATGCGGCTAATTATGAAATATTAAGGGGATAACGCGTACAGACCAGTTCTTTTCCCAGGGACACGTGGCGTTCATGTACAAAGTTCATACTGAAAAAAAACGGACAGTGTACTCTATGTCGTGAAAAATCTTGTACGTTCTAAGATGGAAACCAAAATGGAGAAAAATTACTTTAAAGCGACGGGAGTTTCATCAAAGAAAGATGGTAATAAAAGTAATAAAATACGGCTCTTTAATTATGTTTCATGTAGTAATATTTTTTTATAATGAATTATGCATCTTTATGATATAATGATTCTTCAAATAAGATAAAAATTCATTTTTTTCGAAAAAAGTATTAGTTTGTATGATTACTTTTTGAAATGCAGATCAGGAAAACAGAATCGTAAAATAAACAATTGTAAATTTTAACATATTTGTGAAATAGTAATAATGTCGGTGATCGATTGGAAATTTTTAAATATTTAGGAATTTCGAGTAACACATTTTAGGCTACACTCATGCAGTTCGCTTAAACCGAATTGGCTTACGAATACTTGGAGTTTGGCCCGACGACGAATTTAGCTGGTTTTCTACTGTTCGTTTCATCATCATCTTATTCATTATGATATCTTTTGCAACCATTTCGCAGAGTATTAAGATGACAAAACATTTAAAGGACCTGAATATTGTGACGGAAATTTTTGTCAATTGTAATGTTCCAACGACCATTGCTGCTGTGAAGCTTTTCAATATTTGGTATCACAAATCAGGTAATATTTTCAATTTTAAATATTCTTAAATAATTGAAAATTAATTATATAAATAGGATGTAATATATTCCGGTTGGATTGAATTAATGAATTAACAGTAGTTTTACAACTACATAAACAATAACATTTGTTTCTGAAATAGTTCTAAAGGATTTGCTATTTGAAATTACACATGATTGGCAGTCACCTCATGCTGAAGAAGAAATAGCGATAATGTGGACGTTTGCTAAACTCAGTAGATTCTTCTGCATAGGATGCCTTATAATAAACAAAGCAGTACTGAGCTCTCAGTTTTGGATGTGTTTTGTATCACCGTTATTTCTGGTCATGAAATTAAATTCAAATGACACTGTTGAATGGCCCTTGTACATGATGGGCTCTTTTCCATATGACGTTCAAAAACCTATATATTATGAATTTACACTGATCGGTCAAATACTTTCTAATATTTTTGCTTCAAATACATTTGAAAGTACTGATACTTTTTTCGTTATTCTCACATTTCATCTGATTGGGCAACTATCAATTCTTAAAATGAACTTATCAGAATTACCTAAGAAGATTGAAAATGATGCCGACAAAAGACAATATTTTAATAGATTCGTTTTATTTCATACGAGACATAATCAGTTATGGAGGTAAGTAAATAGGGAGTAATATCAATAAGGTAACATGAGGTAATTAAACCATACACCTAATTCAGTCAATCACACATTTTATGTACCTTACTTTGCTAAGAAGCTTAGTTAAGTATATCACTATTTAAAACATGTAAAAAATATGGTTTATAAATCATTTCAAAATTTTCTGAATTTTTTTTATCTTTATCACTACAAAATTATTTCACAGAGTGGCCATATTAGCTTAGCTACTATCTCACTTACCTCTTACCAAAATTAATTTCGTTTTTGATATAGAAGGAATATTTATAACAAAAGAAATATTTTATATTAATGGATATTTATTTATTTTTGTTGATACTCTGGGGTGAATTAACACTACTGCCATCCGCTGCGCAGGCAAAATGGTGCGAGTCTTTGTAAGGCAGTCGATAGAATTGCCGAATAACATCTTGATTGACTATTTCCATACTCCAGTATCCAATGAAGGGCTTGGGATTTCTCACTCACGTTTGTTAACTCCGCTGATGTACAAGGATCGTTTACTTGGACTTGTTCTCGTATGTTTTCAGCAGAATATCACGGACTCTTATAGTTAGTTAAAGAGTTCGTAAAGTGCATACAAAGATTTATAAAAATGAAGTCACCAATCACATCTAAAAAGAGATTAAGAAAGGGTGGAACGTAATTTTGCATCAATCGGGAAATAGAGCAATGTTCAAACTGTCCCATGAAATCATTGGAAACAAAATTTGGTAGGCAACAAAACGTCATTTTTCACTGGCAAAAATCACATCAACTGTCGTGAAGTGACGATTAGAGCGCTGCTAATACATTTTTGAATAACTAAAGAGAGGCACGGCAATAGGATCTGCTGCGCAAGATGTATAACGAATAAAATCAGTAAGCATATGCCCTGGTACTCACAAGATCAGAATTGACGGACCGATGGTGTGCTTTCTATCTGGGCCGTAATCTCCGATGCTAAGAAGTTTTAGAGAAGTCATATTGCTGCACAGAAAAGGGCTTTCGAAAATCCGACTTGGTGGGGTAACGATTGCCTACTGGGTCTGATACTCCTAGAAATTGAGACACTTAAGCTTAAGCTCGTTGCTCTACTGTTGTTTCAATTAGTGCCACCTGCAACACGTACAGTATTACTTATTAATATTAGTTGACAAAGAGTATTACACGTGATTTTTCTAACATATTTTTTGTTCTTTCTTCGGTTGTGTATTTATAAGTCGTTCTCAGAGGTCGTTGTCCGTCTCTTTTTCTTAGATTTAATAATAATGTGTTTCAGAAAGCGAAGAAGATGGGAAGTGATACGTTTTTGGGTCTAATTGAAATCGGCACGAATTGCGGTAAAATGTCAGTAGTAAGTGAATTTTTATTTATTCCTCTTTCGATTTGGAGTACATGTGTTGAAACTGCGGAAAGAAGTCAAGGTCGAATGCGTTAGTCGGATTGATTATTGATTATATATGCAGCTATCGTCGTGTATAATCACACGCCACTTATAAATCGTGCAATTAAGCGGATTAATGTACTTTTACACTTTTTCAAAGCATTGTAAAAGTTTCATAAATTTTGTTTTACTGTAACGGTTGTTTAGAATCTCATTACTATTCATAATACAGTAGTTCAGGTGCTCTTTATTATGCCTGTTATGAGCAAGAGTCTATTAAATGTATCGATCATTTCAGTTGTGCTACTCAATGTTTCTTTCTTTATTATTAGTATCCTATACGTTCCATTCGATATATGTATACACACACACACACACATAACACAACACACACACATAACACAACACACACACACACACACACACACACACACACACACAACACAACACACACACACACATTGGGGACGGACGGAATTTTGAGGAGCTAGAGTTTCTCTCTCCCAGAGTCTAGTATGCTTGACTAAAGAAATAACCTCCCTCTCTGAGTGGAAGGTACTAATTGAAATGAATTTAAAGATAAAATAATTATTAATTTTTTGCATATTCGTTAATTTTTAGCTCAAACAGGAAGCAAAATTTCGACATATGTTACATTTAACTTTGAATATTAGCCCAGTATAAATACATAACAAAAGTTTTTATTTAAGGATTAAAAAAATTAATTTTTGTGTTTCTATAATGTATATAATTGTCAGTTTTAATCTTTTATATTTCTACCTATTTTAATTGCAATCGAAATCCAAAGAATAAAATTTGCAATTCCATATGTAAAAAAAAAATAATGTATCCGTAATTACACCTAATTCAGTGTAATCTTGTGCAATATATGGTTAAAATGTTAGGGTGTATAACTGATTATATTGGGTGTAAATACCTCAATAATTGAGTGTTGTTTCGTACAGGATCAATAAGAAAATAACAGTTTCCATCACCACCTTGCGGTACTGTTGTAGGCGCGTTGAACTTTTTATTTTATTTTATTTAGATTACATATATGAAAAAAAAATAATTTAATATAATTTTAGGACATGCTAAAATTATAAGAAATTATTACAATATTTTTTCATATAATGTATTAAATCATAGAAATTCTCGCCAGTAGCCCTACAAATTATGGGAGTCGTCCCTCCATCTACCTTGACTCAAACCTATAGCCCTTTCCTTCCTCCTTCCAGAAAAAGGAAGTCAAATACAGACAAAATTCATGTCTTGAGACATAAAATTTTCACTAAATTAATTAATTTACGAGGATTTGAAAAATATATTATAATAAAAATCTGAATTTAATATAGAATTAATAAGACAATCATTTGTGTCGGTATTTCACATCCTCGTTATACGAGTATTTAATAAAAAGAAATTCGTCTTAAATTAAAATTAGGTCGAACTTTTTTTTATTAAAAGTAACGAAAAATAATCAGATTAATGCTTTCTGTTACAGTTAAGAGAATTTTAACCATGTTTTACAAATTCACTTAAAAATAACACATATTCAAAAGATTATTCTTAATTGTCGTTAATTTCGGACTTTAACATTGAAATAAAAAAAAAATAGGTATTGTCGCTTATAGTTAATTGCTAAGTAAACTTAGAATTTTGAAGTAGTTGATTGAAGCTGACCGTTGGTAAAACCTGACATTGTCTGTATCAGAAGTGGTCGCTTATAGCAGACCACTAGGTAAACTTAAAATTTTGTCGTGGTCGCCCGGAGCTAACCTATAGGTAAACTTTCAATATGAGTAGTGATCGCGTAAAGCTGACCGCTATAGGTAAATTAGTATGTTTATTCTACGTTAGTACTAAATTTAAGTTTTTGTTGCTTTTTTAGCCGATAATTAAGAGGACATCGAGTAAATTGCTGACTCTAACATAGCTCTCATGGTAACTAATAGTTACATTATGGTAATAAAAACCTACAGAAATCTATATTACCGAACTACTGTCTGCACGAAAAAGTGCCGCAGCGCCCTCAGCAAAAAAAAATACCTAACAGGTAATAACAAGGATGCGATTGTATGGTAATAGCATTGCCGATCTGTTGCCGTTGCGCACGCCTATTCAAATAAAAAATAATTTTGAGGTTATCTGATGATCTGTGGATCTATACCAATACTTTATTAGACATTTGGATCTTCTCAAGTCTAATTTTAAACATTATTATGACGTTGAAAAATAATTATGTCATTTATTATAAATTAATTAATTATTTTGTAAATATTTTTCTTTACATTTCTTAGATTTATTTATACAAAATTACTTATTTGTCAACATTCTAATATCAAAATTTGAATGGATTATATACAAATACCTAATAATAAAACCTCAATAGATCACAGGTTATCAGACAATGTTAAAAGTTTTTGTATAAGCGTGTATATAATTGAAAAACGCATGCAGAGTCTGTCGCTACGTCGATAGAACGACAATGTCATTATCACGAAGTTATCCTTGTTCAAAGTGTAAGATGGGGCCTGCTCAGACAATTTGATACACCTAACGCAAGTGATATAGGCCTGTATATTTGTATATAATTTCCAAGTGGATAATGAGGTGCAAAGCCGGATTTGAACGAACAGGTTGCCTGATTTCCTATTTAGCGACTGTTCGCATAGCGTCTCGTGTGCCATGTCTGTTACCTCATGTCTCAACAGAAAAAAATCGTTGTCCGACATCCAGCATACTCGTGACCCATTGCAACAGATTAAATAAATTTTGCCATAGATCACGACTATACTAGATATCAGACAACAATTTTTTCCATTTGAAACATGTGGACAGTCGCTTAGGCACGACCGCTACTCAGAGTAGTCATAATTGTTGATACACCGGGAAAGTTGGCGTGATAATCCAACAGATGGCTAAAAAAAGTACAGCATTCTAATATTTGAAAATTTCTTACAATCTGTATCCAAGGTACCAAATTTCAAAATTTTATCGATATGCCAATTAAAAAAAAAAGTGGCAACCCATTCAAAGCCGGTCTGGTACCGCATAATACACCACCTGGGTACGGTTATTATCACCGTACTATATTGCAAGCCAAAATTTATTCGGCTAGATCAACACACAGACAAAATCAAAAGTTAGAATAATTTTGAGAAATATCAATACAAAATCTATTCCTTTATTTGGAATCATATTTACGTATCTTTATCAAAGCATTTATTCTTATTTTTATTGTGTTCCATTTCATTTCGTTACTAATGTACAAATATTTTATTACCATGTTTCAACTCCTAATACAATTCACATCTTGGCAACATTTATAGCATTATTACATATTTATTGCTTTTTCTAAAGACCTTATTGTTGAAATAATCAAAATATCAGATTTTCTGTATAACATTTTACTAATCGTAATAATTTATATAAATTTATAAAATTATGTGATTAATAATACTTTATACAATGAATTTCTTGGCATATATACAATTATAGTTTTATTAATTTCTCATTCCAATGACTCAAACTATAATTACCATTATTAGCATCACATTTACATGTATTACTTTCCCTTTTTATATAATCGATATATTATTTATTCATAAAATTTTATATCAATTGGATATGCCAATTTAAACGTAAGAACGTTCCAGTAAGTATTTATTTATAATACTTTATAATATTGACATGTCCATTTATTTTTATATAACAAATTTATTGGCGCTCTAACTTTTGTACGTTTATTGATCTGCACGGAAAAAATTTTCTTGCAGTGACTACTCCAACGCCGGTAGTAACTGTAGGAAATCTCGTGCAGAGAGTACAGGTCACTTTGGAATAGCGACTGCCAGCCTTTGGCACACTGAGTGTGCCAATCTCGATGCAGTAGCGCGGAAGTCGCAGCTGTTGTTTATGCCTCCCTAACATAAAAATATTGACTTTTACATGATTTTTAGGCTCTCATAGTGTACTGTACTGTTTGAAACCCGTGTGTAAGGCAATTATTTACCACATATAATGTTTTCCGCACGACTGAAGCGAGTAATAATAAATAATTACCTCCCACACCAATCTTATAATTTACTATTCACGCAGTTACCGCTCCCGCTCGATTGGCACACTGAGTGCGTCAAATTGGCAGAGCCACGACAGAAATCTATGACGCTGCTGCTCTAGTAGTTGTGGTTGGGTGAGCCCCGGAAATTTTTTTCCGTGTGCCATTCTCATAATTATAATTACTACTCTCATTATTATAATACTATCGCATATTTTTCCCTTTTTATAAGAAAATACAATCGACTTCTTTACATTATCAATTCATAAAACTGTATGTCAATAGGACATGCCAATTTGAACGCAAAAACGCTCGAGTAAGTATTTATTAATAATACTTTATAGAATTGACATGTCCATTTATTTTTATACAACGAATTTATGGCGCTCTAATTTTTGTGAATTTACTAACCTGCCGTTCTAATATTT
The DNA here is from genome assembly GCA_036873485.1 of Torymus texanus. Lineage (NCBI taxonomy): Eukaryota > Metazoa > Arthropoda > Insecta > Hymenoptera > Torymidae > Torymus > Torymus texanus. The sequence continues at coordinate 782 of JAYJLV010095162.1, read as the reverse complement.
AAAATTATTCTTTTCATTACATTACTATCACATATTTTTAGTTTTTGTAGCAAAACATCATTGCACTAATTTTGTACATTTATTGATCGACTATTCTAATAGTTAAAATAATTTTTCTTATTATTAATATTATATACATAGATATAATTTTTCCTGTTTATAACTTAATTAATACATATTATTTCTTTATGAAATTGTATGGCAGTAACACATGACAATTCGAATGTAAATATGTTCAAGTATTTGTTTATAAATACGATTTTTATTAGTGAATTTAAAATAACGTGATTTTTAATTCTTTTTGTATTGACATATCTCATTGTGCTATGCAAAATAACGCAAAGTGCCCTGTACAAAAAATCGTTCGATAAATATGTGTCACGTATATGCATCGAGGATGCTTATGTGCGCTGCCGAGTCACGTGAAATCGAATAGACCACCGTCTGCCGATTCTGGTCGCGTCAATTCCCAGAGTCGCGTGCTGGACGGCGGAGAGAGATGCTCAGGCACGAGCCACAGGGAAACTCTCTTTCTCTTCAATTTCAGATACAATAAAGTGTATGTACGTAACATATCACAGGCAGTAACAATCAATGACTATTATTTTTTTCTTTTTTTTTTTTTTTTTATTAAAGATATTTACACAATCTGTCTACTTTGACATTAAGTGCAGATTATAAAAATTATACATAACCTGTGAGTGATTACTCAATAGTACACACTCATATTTACAAAATATTTGTTTACAAAAAATACAATTTTATTTACAAAAATTAAACAA
>JAYJLV010095151.1:0-12648 GCA_036873485.1 Torymus texanus | reverse complement strand
ACCCGGTGTTTGCACAGACTTTATCTTATCTTTTCCAAGTGTGGTTTGCAGACGTTCGACGCTCTCCTGCGGTAGGAGGATCATCTTTCTCGCGTGTTCCATCTTTATTTATTCAGGAGATTAGCGGGAAAAGTGGTAATTAGAGGCGCTAGCAGAGCTGGTAAAACACCGCCACGTTGCACTATAATGATTTATCTCCGTTGTAAAGTGATATCCGGTGACGCTAGTTATCGCAGAATTTTTGCATTCTTACACAGACGACACTTGTGACCTTTACTTAATGGAACGTTACCTATCAATACGTTTAGAGCGTACTAGCAAATACGACGAACCAATTTTACATCAGCTTTCTGCAACACGCTTTTCACTGTTCTTTGTTAAAATGGTGCCGTGCTGCCAAGACGGTAGCCTTTTTCGACCAAAGGGATAACGCGTTTTTGTCGCCATTACAACGCAACGATTGGAACTTGATTTTTACTGCTTGTCATTTGTTTTCGCGTTATGTAAACGTACTGGTACTCGTCGTTGGGAAAAATTCACGTACAAAATCGACAATTATCCGGTGTGGTTTTTTTCAGATCCAACAAGAGGTAGCCGAAATCTTGCGATGTTGCGTCCTGATACGCTTCTTCTAATAATCGAGGATTCTCAGGTTACACTTGTCTAGCAAGATGACGTATCTGGGCACGATCGCGTAAGTTCCTAAACATTACAATGTACTGAGCGCTCAAAGATATGTCGCGTTGATCTTTACCTTGATGGAAGATGTTTTGAGTGATGAAAATTAGGCTCAAGTTATTGTGATGACTGCATCTCGTAAAGAGATTCACTATGGCTCCTCCAGAGGACGATTCGCGCATGAGGTCGTCGATGATGATCAACTTGGGCTTTGGATCGTTGAGCCAACCGGTGTTTTGCGGTAGACCTTCGCGAAATTCAACGTCTTTACCCAGATTTCTGTATCCCGATTGCCATTCGCCGTAATAAAGAATAATACGTTCGAAGCCGGTGTCGCTCAAACGGTCAATGTATTTAAGAAATTTTTTAACAAATACTATTTTACCGCAACCGGTTGGCCCACTCAACGTACAAGTCCACGGATGCTTCCAACGCGTATCCATAATTTACACTGCTTGGGCGCTCTGAGATTCTTCTCCCGAAGAGCTCATAACCGCGGCCGGTGCCCCTCACCCCCTTGCTCAGGCCGCTCGCAGATTCGCGAGCCTTGTGTTGGGTCTCGCACCACGATGCATCAGCTCTTTTGTCGGCGCAGCGGTGACCAATGAGCTCTTATCCGCTACGCCCACCCGCGGCCTGGTAAATCAGATTGTTGTGGGTACAGGCGCCACTAGCTTCTCAGGGTGTGGTCCTCTGATGCGCCATTAGTAGACTGATCGCGGACGTGACCGTATGGATAACTTTTACAAAACGCGACGAATCTTCTCTTTCTGTACACGGTTTGACATGTCTTTGTTTCATTTTGCGTTATCACATCGTGGAATGATGTTCGTCGAATAGCAAAATTAGATAGTAATATCTCACTACGGGGTGAAGTGATCATCTCGCGAACACTGTCAAAATTTATTTGTAGACTATTGGCGTAATTTAACCTTATGCCTTTAACTTTACACACGTACTCTTCAGTTCCATCCGGTTTCTTAAATTTGTACGCGTAAAATTTTGGACCTCCGGATAAAAATGAGGTTATGTATGTACCGTTTCCGTTACTAGCCAACTCGTCCGTGAGATCGCCTAAAGCCATACCTATTGGTAAATCATGCTCGTCGCTATTCTCTCTGCTAACATAAAAAACAGAATCCGTGTCGTTGTAGAGAGCTCGCGGACCGAACGCGTGTAAATACTTGTATAGTTTCAGGCGGGCTTGTGCTGTTGTAAAGGCAGCCATCACAACACTAGTCGTTGGTAACAGAGCTTCATTGTTGTAACACCAGTTGATGTAGAGTGTTTCGTCATTGACCGGTATAATGCCGTTAACGTTTATGTCTGTACAGGTAAGTAATTCTGTCAATCTTTCTGGATTAGTAATAACTTCTGTCTGTGTCATATTTTCTCGTTGACCAAATTTACCCCATAAAGAGTTTAGACATAGTTTTGCGACTGGTCTTAGACCCGCGTTGTGGTGTATCGCATCTTTATTTAAACTAATACCTTCGTTGAGCTCCAATTTTTTTACGTATTCATCTTTGTCTTGCTCGGTCAGACAATCAGGGGGAAAACCAGATACCATAATTATTTGCGCGAAAAACTCATTGATATATTCGGTAAATATTCCACGTTTGCGTTCTTCTTGATTATATTGCGTCATCTCGTATTGCCAGATCACGTAAACGCGTTGAATTCTGTAACCCAGTTTGACAGCCTCTTTAATCTCCTCAGATTCCCACGTACCCTGTAAAATCCGCTCGTTTGGGTTTTGATGCGGACAATCGTCTTGGATCATTTGTTTGTTTGTTTGTAGTATCATTTATTAACGCTCTAGGAAATATCCCCTTAAGCGCGGACTTAACGGGTTCACAACACGAGCGACATAGCGGATATATTAGTTTACCGTGCATTCTTACCGGTAATAAGGGGTGGTACAGATTATGTGGTGGAAGCATGTCACACAAAAGTAAACCGTACACGCGAGAGATGTCTTCTTATGTTCCTAAGAACTGACGGCAATCTTTCTCACCTCAGCTTTGCCATCGTACATTTTAACAGTGTTACCTGTACGTCCACCGAAAAAGGCATCTCGCGCATCCAAAGGTTTTCGTTTCACATTAGCGATGTTTTCTCGAACAAAACATTGAAGCTGATGATCTTGAGAGAGCTCCGTGTTAAACGCGCATTCCCATTTCTCAATTCATTTATAATTGCTTGCTTTTATCTTATCGCTAATAGCTACTGTTCTTTCGTATCTGACGTCTATCGAATCACCCCTCGTCAAAGCTGTATCTCTATTGATCCTGAAACAATGGGGGTACCCGTGCCAGAAGCAACCGTTAAATTGAAGTACTATGCCTCTGTGATTTTTATCGGATCGCGGTTGACTGTATCCATCTACAACCAGACCTTCGGGTAACCTTTTCTCTCTCGAATGTCCTGCATGCTCGATGAAACGTTGAAGTATGCGCTTTTCCATCCAACATAACCAATGCACAGCCTTTTGAGACTGATTGTCACTCCATCTGTAACCACGAGTTAGAACAAAACCTATTTGATTCTTTTTTAAGAATTGTTTACGAAACCCGCGCATACAAGTCGAAGCTATAGTGGTGCAGTCAGCAAAGGGATCCACACCAAATTTCGTAAAAGTTTTTCGAAAGGCTAAACAAGTTAACCTTAAGATTGTTACGTCCTGTTTACAATAGCTCACAATTTCGTTTTGAAAATTGAACACACAACCGCTCACTGCTTGTTCCTTATACCACTTCAAAAATCGTTCTCTTTCCTTGATGTTCATACTGCCTGGTGAGTTCACGTCCAAAGGAGGGTATGGTCCTTCGTACGATTGGTTTTCAGGTGTGTTAAACAAATGTGGAAAAACACCTTTTTCGCTTTCATGTAACCCGTAGGCTTTTGGTAAACTACTCAATGGCATGTGAATATAATTTAAACTGTCTATAAATTTTATATTCGCAATCTCCAGTAAGATAATCTTTGATCCATTCATTATGACGGTTGGATCCACGCGTATACCTCTGTATTGTTCGACTATTTATTTAAATATAAATTGTGCGTTGTGAGCAACGCAGACTATTTTTTTAAATTGCTGTCTTGGAGCTAAAGCAAGATCAATCAACTGCTTTACCGGCTCATCTTTAAACTCGTATTCACGAATTCCACAATGGTTGCATCTAATAAAAACGTCATTGATGTCAAGACAATGCCTACACGTTTGCTGCACAACGCACAAATTTGGAACATGGATTTTTTTTTCTTCGTCACCTAACACGGGTATCGTTTGTTGAGTCTCAAAATCGTAGAATAAAAATAAAACATCCCTCACTGTTTCGTTTAATTTAATCGGTTGAATGTAACATAGATGTCCAAGCGGTAATCTTATTTTGAATGTATCACAATACGATATACCACACTCATGTTCTACGCTTCGACGGTTTTTTTCGAGAACAATTTTAAAGCACTTTTGACATAATTTTATTTTATCGCACACACCATTATTCTTGTTATACGAACCTCTCTTTAAATGATTTTGAGAACAATCTTCGCTGAAAAATGTTCTACAGCACAACGTACACTTTCTAATATTTCCGAATGCGGTGCAAGGCGGCGATATCAAACATTTATAGCACTTATTTGTACATCGATGGTCTTCGACATGCCAATAACTTTTATTGCATGGTATGCAATACCCATTCCTTGGTTACCCAGGGAGGTTTAATACCCCCCCCCCCGCCCCCACCTACACCCCATTACAACTTATAGTAATTAGATTTAATATATTGAATAAACTATATTGTATGAAATTTAAAGTTTGCTAAATTAAAGGACATGCGCGGCGTTCACTAATCGTTTCCCCACGAGCTGAGGTGATGTTCCTTGACAAAGGGGGCGGCTGTTTCCCGATAGGTTTTGTATTTCTACTCATCTATTATCGAGTAGCTGCTAGTCGTTGATAATTGAGTAGTCGCTCCACGGTTTTGGAGGCGTTGCTGATCGAAACTTTTTTGAGTGTAGTAATTTTTTACAATATCAATTCTAAAGTTCCCTACGTTATTTTTCTCCACGTATATTAATATGTATGTTGATTCATACTTCTTTAGTGCGTTATAATACATACGATATACATAGTTTTGTTTTAACTATATTTAATATTGGCATGTATACATATAAATAAATGATTGATAAGATATACTTATATTCAGGAAAATGACTCCAAAAACAGCCAAAATCGGGGAAAAATTGGTTTCTAGTCATTTTAACCACTTAGTACGATTTGGAAAAATCTGAAAAAATTCAAGAGAACATATTTTACAATGAGAAAGAAAATACTATAGTTTAAAAGTTAGTTATTTGTTATGGTGACTTCGTCGAGCCAAAAACCATATAAAATGCCATTATTTAATTTTACTAATGACTTTAGTATTTGTGAGATAACTTAAAAAAAAAGTGTCTCTTTAAGCATCGTATTCAATGTTATAAATACGCTTGAATTTTTTTAGAGTGATTCGCCGAAAAAATATTCAAGACTGTTAAACAAAGTTATACCTGTTACGCAGCTTCTTGTGGAGCGATTGTGATAAAACATGGCGGAAGACGTTTTTTCATGTTACAAATATCTATCTATTTCCTGATCAATTATCGCTCGAGGTAATTTTCACTTTAAGGGGGTGTCATACTTAACATTTAACGACTTTCACACTATTACATGATACAAAAATACTTGAAACTAAATAAATAGAATGAATTACGCAAAACCAAGACATAGTTGCCTTTCCTCTTGGAACTATCTATCCTTATGCCAAAAGTTCAAATGAAAATTTAAACGCACTAATAAATGGCATTTGAACGAAAATCAGTAGCTGCAGCATATGCATACTGTTGGAGGTTGTGGATAGGTTGATAAATGAACTGGTAATTTATTCATTTAAAGAATGAGTTGTTTATTGTACTCCGGCGCTTCCCTGCGCCACGCGCGAGATATTACTTATTCGGCGTACAAGACTAGAGAGAGAGAGAGAGAGAGCAACGCGTTGCTCGCCGCCGCTCTACATACCTTCTCACTCACGGACACACTAGGGAGGGGAGACTTACATATGTGCATAGGTGTGTCGAGCGCTGTCTGTATTTCAGGTTCCATAGTGGAACTTGAACTTCGCAGAATATATACAGGGTAGGCCATTTTAATGGATCCACTCAAATATCTTCTAAAATAACCGGTAACGAAAAAAATTGTTTCTACAAAAGTTGTCCAGGATAAGGGAGGCCATCCGACTGTGCAATTAGTTATATCCTCGAACTTTACTTCCAAGGTCATTTGAAGGTCAAAGTGTTTTTTAATAGGAACCCCTATTTTTGGCACCGGATTCGGAAAGAGCGGAAAATTTTACGTCCGAAACGGTATTTTGAAATTTTTTTTATGGCCCTTACAAGGTCACTTCAAGGTCAAATTCCAGAAAAACCTGTGTTTTCCTGAATATTGGAGGTCAGGGTGTTTTTCTAATGGAAACGCCTATATTTGACACCGGATTGGGTAAGAGCGGGAAATTTTACGTCCGAAACGGTATTTCTAATTTTCTTTTATGACTCTTAGAAGGTTATTTTAAGGTCAAATTTTAAAAAATCCTGTGGTCGCTATTTAATTGCATTTTCTGATAGGATAATGATAGTTGATGTACTTTTTTGAGGAATATTCAACCCCAGTGTAACAACAACCTTGAAAATATTGACCTCGAAAAGGTGCTGTACGATCTTGCTGTACCCTGGCAAAAATTACCGGCCCAATTTCGGGCCCAAAATGGGCCGGTAATTTTTAACTGGGTAGCTACATTCTTCGACATGTTTCTAAATTAATATCCTCCAAGAGCTCTGATAATCGATCTCTTAACTATTCCCTTATCAATAAAGATAAATTTCCATATAGAATTTAGCCCCTACTTATGTATTGTTGGAATAGAGAATTTTTCTAATTAAAGATAATTTTCAATATTGAATTTTGCCCCTACTTATTGTTGCAATATGTATAAAATATTTTGAAAGAACGCTTAAGGATGTATCAAACTTTTAGTTACTTACTATGATGCAGTTTTCGTAGTAATTAAATAAAGAGAGTGTTGTTGAAGTTTACAAAGATATTTTGCTATTTTCTTATTTTAATTTCATTGTAATTAAAATAAAAATCCACACTTAAAAAAGTAAAAGAAATCATAGTTGAACCAAAACTTGATCATGGATTCTCCTAATCATATTGTTAATATGATAATGGTTCTAGGAGAATGTCACAATAATTACGGTGCAGCGGCTGGACGGTACGCTGAACGGTTTCCTTTGAGGAGGCATCATAATCACGCGAGAATACGAAGATTATCTGAAAGAGCGCGGGGTGGACATCTTGTTCATCAACGAGGGCATCGCGAATACGACGAAAATGACCCTCGTGTTGTAACCGTCCTAGCAGCTGTTCATCTCGATCCGCACATAAGCAGTCGGCAAATTGAAAGGGAAATTGGTATACCACGAAGAACGGCTTTAAGAATTCTGAATGCTCTTCATTATCATCCCTACCACATAACTTTAGTTCAAGAATTAAGGCTAAATCACATTCAATTACGTGTTGAATTTTGCCAGTGGGCTTTAGGAATGATACAAAATGACCCAGAATTTTTTAGATTTGTTATGTTTTCAGATGAGGCTAAATTTTACAGTGATGGTCAACTGAATAGACATAATTGACACTACTGGCCAGATGAAAATCCCCACTGGCATAGGACTGTTGATCGTCAAAATCGATGGAGCCTTATGGTGTGCTGTGGTATAGTCAATGGTTACCTGATTGGACCTTATTTTTTTTGAGAGAAATTAATATCAACATAGCTATTTGGAATTGCTGAGGGATCGATTGCCAGAACTTTTGGAGGAAGTCGATTTAGAAACACGATGAAGAATCTGGCTACAACAAGATGGTACAGCTCCCCATTTTGCACGAATAGTACGTACATTTCTGAATCAAAATTATAATGAGAGGTGGATATGTCGAGGAGGTCCAGTTAACTGGCCTCCGAACTCATCAGATATAACATCCCCTGACTTTTACTTGTGGGGCTACTTGAAGAATGTTGTTATTGTACAACGGCCAACAAGTAGAGAAGACACGATGGACCGTATTCGTCGAGCTTGTGCAGCAATCCCATGACAGACCTTGCTCAGGTCAGTACACAATTTTCAAAGTCGTGTAAATTTGTGTCTTCAAGCTGATGGAGGAAATTTTGAACATTTAATGTAATATGATAAAAGTGAGAGGCAAGAGGATTCACATTAAACCAGCACCCCAGTGAGAGGCAAGGGGGCTCACGTAAAACAAGCACCCTAGTGAGAGGCAAGAGGGCTCACGGTAAATAAGCACCCCAAAGGAAACAGAACTTACTACGTCGTTGTTTCTGGGTAACGCTAAAAGTAAGGAAAACCTTTACAAGGTCAATATTTTCAAGGTTGTTGTCACATTGGGATTGATTATTCCTCATAAAAGTACATCAACTACGATTATTCTATCAGCAAATGCAATTAAATAGCAACCACAGGATTTCCCGCGGGAAATTTTACGTCCGAAATGGTATTTCAAAATTTTTATGACCCTTAGAAGATCATTTCAAGGTCAAATGTTAAAAAATCCTGTGATTGCAATTTAATTGCTTTTTCTGATAGAATAATCGTAATTGATGTACTTCCCGCGGGAAATTTTACGTCTGAAATGGTATTTCAAAATTTTTATGACCCTTAGAAGGTCATTTCAAGGTCAAATGTTATAAAATCCTGTGGTTCTTATCATCTACGGAAGAAGAAACGGTCACAAAGAGAACGGACAAAAAAGACACAGAACAACACCTAACAGCAACTCCCCGCAGCACACAGGTACCACTGTTCGGCAGGAGTTTATAAACAAAGAGAACTCCGCCAAACTAACCTAGGATGCAGGAAACAGATCGGGAGAATAAAGAAAAGGAGGAAAGCATAAAAAGGAAGGATTGGGACGAATTAGAGAACCTGGTGCAAAAGGGAGAGTGGCTAGAAGAAAAGATGAACGAAACAGTAAGAGTAAACAGGATATGGAGCATATCCGAAAACAAAGGGAAAATAGGAGTGGAGTGCAAGGATACGGAATAAAAAGGAAAAATAATGAAAATGAAGAAACAACTGAAAGGAACAGATATATATGTAGACAATGACAAAACGTGGCAGGAAAGAGAGAATGAAAGAAGAGTAAGGCAGTGGGCGAAGGCACAGGCAAAAGGAGGAACAGCAATCACGGTGTTAGGAACTAGGGTGAGAATTGATGATGGAGAATGGACACTGGACGAGAAAACAGAGAAAATAAGACCTTCTTGTAAGAGAAGAGAAGAACGCCAACGAACGGAGTAGAAAGCAGAAAGAACAAGGTAAAGATGTTGATATGGAATGTAGCAAGGGCGAAAAAGAAGAGAGAAGAGACGTGGAAGTAGATCAGAAATTTTGAAATAGTCGGATTAACGGAAACGTGGATAGAGGAGAAGAAGGTAGAATGGCTAGCATAAAAACTACAAGGATACGTAGTAAAATATAACCCGGCAGTAAGAGGAAAAAGAGAGGAAGAGCAAAAGGTGGTATAGCAATAGCGGTCATGAACGAGATAGAGGTGATAGGCGAGAATAGAAGTATGGACAAGAAGAGCGAACTGGCGGAAATGGAAGTGAAGATAGAAGGAAAAAAAATAACACTCATCGTCACGTATATGAGAGAGAACAGAAAGGACAACTGGGAGGAAATCGAAAGAATAGTGGAAGAAAGCATAGGAAGGTAAATCATAATAGGAGGCGACTTCAATGCTAGAACGGCAGAGGAGGGAGGAAGAATAAATAAGGAGGATGCAAGTAGGAAAAGCAAAGATAAAGTGTCAAACAAAGAAGGAGAAGACTTAATCAAATGGATAAGGAAACTAGGCGTTCATATAGTGAACGGGGACACAGTCGCAGATAAAGATGGGACTGGACGTACATAGGAGGAGAAGGAAAGTCTACAATAGACTGCCTGATAACAAATGAAGAAGGTAGAGAAATAATAGAGGATATGGGGGTAGGAAGCAGTACGGACTCAGACCACCAACCGATTGAAATAAAATTGAATATAAGAACGGACAGGACAGAGAAAGATGAAGAAACATAGACAAACTGGACAGAGGCCGGAAGAAAGAGATATAAAGAAAGGCTAGAAAAAGTAGAAAAAGCGAGATGCTGGAAGGAGCTTAAAGAAAAGACCATCAGATGTATAGTAAAAGGAAACAATAATGGAAGGAAGAAAGAAAAGACAGAGAAATGGTGGGACGGGACGTGCCACGAAAAGAAAATAGATCTAAAGAAGACACTAAAGGATTGCAAAAGAGGAAAGATAAGTGTAAAAGAATATACAGAGAAGAAGAAAAAGCACAGGGATTGGATAATAAAGAAATAAAAAGGAATGGAACGAAAAAATAATAGAGGAAATAGAAGGAGACGGAAGCCTGAAGAACTTCTGGAGAATAGTAAGGGAACAGTAGAAAGGAAAGCAGGAAATAAGTAACAAAATAAAGAAGGAGGAGTGGTGAAAATGAAGCGTGGGTGTTCGGACAGGAAGAGTTAGCGGAAGAGGTGAAAGAGGTACTAAACGACATATGGAAGAAAGGAGAGATACCGGAAGAATGGAGGGTGGGAATGGTAAAACCTTCAAGAAAGGAAAGAAGGATGACGTGAGGAATTACAGGGGACTGACGTTGATGGACATTGGATAAAAGATTTACGTGGAGATACTAAGAAGCAGATTAGAAGGGTACCTAGAGGAAAATTAGAAACTAGATGACTCGCAGTTCGGATTTAGGAGGGAAAGAGGTACAGTAGACGCAATATTTGTACTAAAATCAGTGGTGGATAGCGAGCTAAGGAAGGAAGGCGGAAAGGTATGGGTGTGTATGGAAGACTTGAAAGGGGCGTTCGACAAAGTAAAAAGAAGTGAGATATGGAAGGAAATGGAGAAGATGGAGGTAGACAACAAGCTAAGAGACAGAATAAAAGAGCTAAATGAAAATACGAAGTGTGAGGTAGTGATAGGAGGAGAGAAAGTGGGGTAGTTCAGGACAAAAAACGGTGTAAGATAAGGCTGCCCACTAAGCCCATCATTATTCAACGTGAGTATGGCGGAGCCAGAGACAGAAATGTAGAAGGTGCAAGAAGAAGGTATAGTATTCGGGAAAAGGAAGATTTATTCAATAGAATATGCAGATGACGTGATTCTACTGGCGATCAATGAAACGGGGATGAAGCAGATGATAAAGAGGTTTGCCAGATTCATAGAAAGAAGAGGACTGGAGATAAACATAAAGAAGTCAAACATAATGAGATTCAGAAAAAATGGAAGAAAAGGCATTAATCCAGAGTTTAGTTGGGAAGGTGAGAAGATAGAAGTAGAGAAGGACACTGTGTACCTGGGATACAAGATACAGAGAAACAACGGAGGCACGAAACACATAGAATACCTGGCGGGCAAAGCAAACGCAATACTTGGAAGAATATGGAGCATCGGAGAAAGAAAATTCAGAGAAGACTGGGATAGAAGAATGAAGCTGTTTGATGCACTGGTAAGGAGTGTGATGTCGTACGGAGCAGAAATCTGCGGATTAAAAGAATGGAAGGATTTAGAAAGGATACAAGACAAATATATAAAGTGGACACTGAAACTGGACAAGACCACACCGAGCCACGTAATACATGAAGAAACGAAACGATGGAAAACAGTGATACAGATGGGTAAGAGAGCATGATAACAAAAGAATGTATGAAGATAATTATGGCGGCAGCGAACGGTAGGACAGAGATGGGAGAAAGACGCAGGAAATTCTATGCAGATAAGGGCTGGTCGGGTTTGGAAGCTAGCAGAAGAATTATAGACGGAGAAACAGTATGGCCGGAAATGGTTGAAAGAGACATAAGTCAAGTAATAATTACGCAGGATATTCCAAGCTACCTTAGGAGGTCAGAGAGGAAAAAAAAGAGCTGAAAATACAAATAAGATTTAGACTAGGAAGCGAGAACAGAAGTACAAGATACTGGTGCAAAGAGGAAAACAGGAAATGTAAAATATGTCAAAGAGGAGAAGAGACTTTACAGCACATTTTCGAAGAATGTGAATCAACAAAAGTGCATGGAAAGAAATGGGAAGAGACAATCAACGGAGAAAGCAGAAATCTGGCAAAGCTAATAGAGACAACATGGAAGAGAAGAAGAGCAGAAGCGGAAAGACAGGAGAACAGCACGGAGCAGTAGAGAAAGCGAACAACAGGGAACGCACTGCAGAATGACCCTAAGGTTGTATAGATGGCAGTGACAGGCATACGGTGACAGAAGCTTAAGGCCACAGAGAAATTGAGTGGTAAACCACGCGGTAACCATGCGTCTGGTGGGGCCGGGCCAAGTAACCGTTGAGAAGGAGTGGTGTACTGTTTGTGCAGCGTGTGAAGGCGCGGTATCAATGCTAATTGATGCGCCCAACAAGAAGCGACTGCGCGACACAGAAGAGCGCACATGTCTCTGGCGTCTCCCTTCTTCTTTGGACCTGTTTGGACACCGTATCGGAAATCAAGCGCAATTAGGCTTTAGCGTAGTGGCGGATATTTCGCACATCAGCACGCGGTTGAAAACCTTATCTTTCTTTCCCTCCGAACCGCATAATCTGATCGCGTACGCGAAGAAGTCATCAGCATCTATTTGTACCCCAGACTTTGGCCTCTGCAACCGCTTTTGTCCCGCGACGTTTTTAAGCGAGAACGAGTTCATAATTAGCAGCAGTTATAATCCAAGATTTATTATTTATCCATCCTAAAAAAATGTCAAATTACTTGTGCCTTCCACCCCGTAGTTAGACATTCGCTTGTTCGTTTCAGGTATATTAAGGGCGAGCCAGGAC
>JAYJLV010095140.1:0-12650 GCA_036873485.1 Torymus texanus | reverse complement strand
AAATTAATTTATGAATTTTAGAAACATTTTTCTTAATAACAAATGAAATACGAATAATAAACTAAATGTTAAAAAACCAAAGTCTAGGTAATTGAAAAATCTTTCAAAAACAATTTAGACTGATAAATAATTTTGACTCCTACATATGTAAAAATCAAAAAAACGAAAAATACAAAATCGGTTGGTTATAAAAAAAAGAAAATCGATAGAATATTAAATACGTCAGGGTGCCGATTTTTTTTCGCAAGATGAACAAAATAAGCTTTAAATGTCGAAGATTGATGGTTTTGTTCCCGAGATATAGAAAGTTTACATACACACACACACAGACAGGAAAAAAAATTTTCAACACATTTCATCTTAAAAAATCATTTTAAGACTTTTTTGTCTCAAAAAATTTTTTCACCGTTACAAAGCTTCCTCTTTGAGGAAGCAAAATCTTTTACTTCCAAATTATGGAATAATAGATAAATGGAATTTTTACTTTTTGCGTATGTTAACAAAATAAACGTATTTGTACACAATTTTATAGCAATAATCGTTAAAGTATGTAGCCACTGCAAAAATAAAGGTATATTAATTAATTTATTATTATATACGTGATGCATGAAAAATAAATAAAAAGCGTTATGTTTTCACGAATTTGCAACCGTATTTCTGTGGAAGTCAACGATGAAATAATTACAAGAAAAATACATCGGATATATTATTACACTCTTCAACTTGTTATTATCCAAACATGGATAAATATGCAAATACCATTATCTATATACATTTCAACATTTAAAAAAAATGTTAAACAAGAGACTCGAATAAATCCTTCGTTCACTGCCCCGTCCTCTGTTAAGTGTATGCAAGTTACGCATGCGCGATAATTCGCCGTCGCAGCTTGCAATAATTTTCCAGGAAGGCCACAGTTAACTCGGGGGAAATCGATATTTTTAATGCACCACGCGCGGCTATATTCTCTCCCTCACTCTCTCCTTCTTTCTCTCTCTGTCTTTCTTTTCTGGATGAAAACAGGGAGGCCGAAAACCATCTGGCAGCACGCAAATACCAATGAAATAAGTATACGCGCTCCTTTCGACGTCGATCTATAGAAAATTAGATCTGGGACGTTTACGGAAAGAACCAATTACGGATTAATTAGTTGTTTTCTTTATATTTCTTCTGTTCGTTTTTGAAACAGAAAAAGAGAGGCGCGGAATAGCGATTGGGATATTTGGAGGTAAACACGGTTTGGCGAGTGCATGCCCGACCGTAAAATTGACTTTAAGTGCGCTAGCACACACAGATGTCTTTAATCGCGCACGTGTTTACCCGCGAGTACGAGCTTGTTAATCTCATCGTATACCAGTCGCGCCGATGGTTTATGCACGCAATTTTATGTCGGTCATTCATGAACGTGTAATTTAAGAGGGCACTTTTATATTCATCTCGTTGGCGCGATTGATGCGTAAACTGTTTCATTGCGCTGTATAAATTAAAAAAAAAATTTATCCTTTGAGATCATTAAATCGTCCTATACACGGATAGAATTTTTCCATAAAAATTACCGTGAAATTCATGGTAATCGATGAACATGTGAGACTCCAATAATTTTTACCGTGAATCATGGTAATTTTTACTGTATCGTCACGTTAAAAATGATCGAAAAGTAGGTAAGTTTTACCGTGATCCACGGTAAAAATTGTTGGAATCTGACATGTTCCACAATTACCATAAATTTCACGGTAATTTTTACGGAAAAATTCTATCAGTGTATACAGATAAAATCTGCTTTTAGAATACTTTAGCAGTATGTTATTTTAATTTTTGAAAATAACCGTATATATAGTCTGCAAAAATGTAATGATAAAAAGTTAATTGTTAATAATGCAAATTCATAAAAGAGTTACTTGTTTTGTTGTAGCGAAAGTTTATTGTACGGCGGCAATTTAATTGTAAAATAATAAAAAAAATTTTATTCACAAAAATTTTAGTAGATTTTCAATGATATTTCTATGTAAATATCTATTTTATTGTATGCTATTTTTCAAAATACTGTTTTATATGTTGTATGAATAAATTGTTTTGTGATTATAACGTTTATATATGAATAAATCTCTTTAAATAGGGACCATACATACGATCGTAGAGTAACAAACTCAATGTAACACCAGTACATTTTCAAGAAATATTTATATTGGTTATTTCGAGCGTGGAAAAAAATACCTATGGCAGTTGAATCAGAAAAGCTCATATTAATTTTGCGTAATTTATGAAATAACCTTTATATTGTTTATGAAAGTATTAAGAAGAAGAAATGCTAATATATACGTCTGCCATTGTTATTCATATTAGCTCGTATAAACGGTAGAAACAATAAAAAAAATAGCACACGTTCCCTTTTAATTTGCGCAAACACCGTCACAATGGCGCAACCGCGGCGAATATAATATACGCGCTCGCAAGAGGAAAAATGCGTCTGAGTTTCTCTCTCTTATAGTCAGAGAGACAGCGAAAGAGCGAAACAATGACAGAAGCCACGGTGACGAAGAGACTCTGCAAGAACGAGAAAAGATCTTAAGTCTCTCTCTCTCTCTCTCCCTCATTCTCTTTCTTTCCTCTGGCGCGTCTCGGTCAATCTCTGTAATTGCGTCGTTTTCTCCAATTCATCGTCGCGCGGGTGGAATATGACGCAGCGTGCGCGTCGCTCGCGCCGAGGGAAATGAGAGTAAAAAGGCGGGAAAGAAGCGGTAGTAGTAGTAGTAGAAAAGAGGAGATGAAGTAGCGCGCGTGAGCGCTGAAGCCAGCGAAAATCACTGGCAATTAATTAACCGAGCGCAAACACGGACGATTCCTTATTATTGGCTGCGACTTGTGCGCGCCAATTCCTGCTAATTGAAACTCGAGGGATGAAGGGGGTGAGCTGCGTGCGAGAACGGATTTTTGCACGGTAGCAAAGATTTTTAATTCCCTCGATCGTGCGGTCGTCGATTCGAATTTAACTTGCGCGAGTTTGGTAAGAGGGGAGGATGGACTTGGCGATGAAGATTCGAACAAACATTTTGCGCAAACTGGCGCAAGGGAGAAAGAAAGAGAGATGTATAGAGCTGAAGCGAGTCGTTTGGAAAGTTTGATGAAAAGTCAGAACTTTGTATTTTTTTTTTCTTCTTTTCGTTATATTAGAGCCGGGGGGTATATAACAAGCCTGTTTGCATACACTTTTTACGATGTTTTAACGGTTAATATTGTGAGCACAAATCTACGGGGTTGCGTTTCGGTTTAATTGAATTTCAGCGTGGTCAAAGCTATATATACAATCTGACTCAAAACTTTCCTATATAAAGCAATGTTATTATAACAGAGTACACATCAATTTTTCAAAATAAACTAATCGCTTATGTTGGAAATTCTATGAAATATCCTTATCGCGGTTATGGTATACCCAAAACGATAGAATAAAGATATATATAGAAAAAATCACAAGTGTTTTCAGCGCTTATACTCCATTCCCTTTACACGTCCGATCGATTTTCAAACGCTGCTACCATACACACACGCCTTCTAAAAGCCATCTCGAAATTTCACGCGCAATCATTTTCCGATACACACGTGTGTGTGTGTGTGTGTGTGTGTATATATATATATATATACCCTCTTTCCGAAATCGCTCTGCTCGAGTCGAAACAATTTCCGGAAAATTCGCGCATAGTTTCCAAAGCCGTTGCGCTTGGCGCTTTTGGTATATTAGCATAAACATCTTTTTTTTGTTTCTCGCACTTCTCGAAGAAAAGTGAAATTTTCACAGAATCTGCACCGTCGCGATCGGCGCACTTAATCTCCCCTTATTAAGCTAGAAATTCGACTATAGAGTCGAGGGTGCGGCCGCGTATGGTTATATGCGCGCTTATTAAAGAAAACTATCTAATTCAAGATTGTGGCTGGCGCAAAAGGAGTGAATATAGTCGAAGGTTTTAGCCGGACACTGCGATGAGGTTAGGAAGAAAAAAAAAGCTGAACAACGGGTGATTGAACTTTGGGTAAGGTATATGCTTAGTGGTCGGCTTCTTTTTTTTTCAGTGTTTGATGTAGGGGCTTGGTCGACAGTTTGCTGCTCGCATATACTTTTGTATAATTTGCGAATGTCTGGATCGTAAGCAAACAGTGACGTAGGAGTATTAATTTTGAACGCAGCTGTCATTGGAACTTGATTTTTACACCACTATGAATTAGTTATGTTATAAAAATATACAAACTTGTAAAGTTATAAAACTAGTGTTGAAAAAATTATTCGAATGTATACTTAACAAATTTCTGAGCAATTTTTCAGCAAAGTTTTTATCTCTAAGAGATTTTCACGATGAAATTTCAAGAGTGATTTTTAAAAATTCTTCAATAATTTTTACACAGAACGATAAAATTCTCTTCAACGTGTACAACCAGCCTCTACACTCACCTTTTACAGTCTACTTTTTTAAAAAACATTAGTTCCAAACAAGACGCATCAGCAACATCACAACAACGGCTTACTACCTAATTAATATAATTCACGACACAGAGATTGCGCAGCGCTACTTTTTCGTCGCACACTGCGAATAATATCTGCTTTCACTCTCAACACTAGTACGTAGCGCGATCAAAGATGCATTTTACGCGCAGGGCCTAATTAAAAGTTTCCGCCTACCGTGGAAATTTTCAGCGAATTAGCGTTATTGCGAGAGGGATAGGATTGAATTATGGATGGTGAGTATATAGTGTAACACGCGGCGTTGGAGCCTATAAATTGAATTAAAATGTTGCGACGTAGTCGCGCGATCGATCGTTTTACGAGAGTGGAAGAGCATATTTAATGGCCGCGCTGTGTTGATTTACGCGGTTGTTTGGTAATTCGGCGACGCCTTTCACTCCTATACCTCAGCGATTGTATATGTATACAACTTTGTAATGGGATTGCGATTTCGTGATTAATTAATAAGAAGCGTTAATGCTCATGAACTTTAGCTGCTTTAGATTTATAGTGTTTTGTAAATTGTTTAGCAGTAATAGTATATTATGGGAATGAGAACGCAGAAAATAGTTGAATAAATTTCGCATCGTTTCGAAATTTATCTATACTAAGCAATGTTAAATATTTATCTTTACGAAGCTGAAAAAAAAAGTTTATATTCACTAAGACTTAGAGATAATATACATTTAGAATGCGTATATATAACTGTCCGCGCGCAATATTAAATGCGGATACGTATTCTAATACCTTATTTATAGCATATAAAAAGTGCAGATAGCCGTTTAAATAGCAGGGCTCACGCGAGGAGCAGTCTAATGACCGAATAACCTTCTCCTCATTTGCATATCGTGTCTATTAATCATTTTCAACATTTTGAATGAGTATTTTAAGAATGCACATAGCGAAATGACGTCGCATGCGAATGGAAATGCATTAAAATAAATGTCAATTCATCGGAAACGATCTTATATATTGAAATAAAGCGCATTTCATATATGTATATTTAGCCATCGAAATATCGTATATTATTTATTTATAATTTAAATTTATACACATAAATCGATAGCTATGTTATAATTAATTACATATAAGTATTGTAACAGATAATTGAGGAATATCGAATATCCGGTATAAGCACGGAAAAGAACTTATACAAAAATAATATATCTCCTTCAACCGGATACATGATACTCGCATTGAAACACTGTATATAGCGAATAATATACATTCCCAGCCGCACATACCATACTTTCTGTCAACAATGAAAGAACCATCACGCGGCGCAACAGAGTCAACAAACGAACGCGGCGAGTTCTCTCTCCCTCTCTCTCTCTCGTGTAATATATACATACAGCAACGCATTGTAACACCCCTACTCCCGCCCCCCTTCCCCCTCACTAACGTATCATCTATGTGAATAACGCGCGAGAGTTTGCAAATTGGGTCTGATATTTCATATATTTGTCAATTTGAGAAAATGCTTTTAATGGATTACGATTGCTTGGTGAATCATCTGTGCAAACTCGTTGGGGTACATATATAGAGTCAACTAAACGCGAGACAAAGGGCGTGTGTGAGAGAGAGAGAGAGAGAGAGAGGGACGAGTGAGTTCAGTGTACATTCGCTGGCTGTCGCGGATGACTGTTTCGCTTCTGGACGGGAAACAATTGCGATTGTCCGACTCACTGAGAGAGTGATTGGTTATCGACGCGCTTTCGCGGTAGAGATGTAAGATTTCTGAAACGTATATATATCTACCGATGTCAATGGGTCTTTGTCATAAACCTTTTGTCTCTGAATCGGTGAGTATAGGAATTAATAGGTAACTGAGAGTTTACGGGGAAAATCGCGTTGTATTTTGGTTGGCTTCGTGGACAAATGGACTATCAATTAGTTAACCGCTATATATATATACACATACATATATATAATTCAAAAGTTTTAGTAATGTATTCATGGATAATATCATAAAATTTTTGCAAAATGTTTATCTTGTAGTCATATTGAATTGCGATTAAAAAATATGTGATGCTAATGTTCAATTACTTGAAGAATGGCACGTACATCATCACTGTTTCACTTATTCAATGGAGAGAAAGTTCTACTTACTTTACGAAACCACGAATTACAAAAGTGCATTACACTACACAGTAGCAGTACTCACCTGAAACAAACAAATTTATGGCAGATAAATAAAATATTCAACACATCATTAATTTAATAAATAAAAATAATTATCGATCATCAAAACCCTTATATCGGTATACATCAATAGTATACAATATATACGTAATCATTCAATACGTCTTCTCTCGTACTTTCCAACCATTACAATCTGTAAATCAAGGAAACTTAAATACATCATCCACATAACGCACATACAATTCACCACATCGGTGTATGTACATCAAAAGCTCGACCTCTTAAAACCGCCATCGACTCGAATAGCTGTCATCGCAAATCCCTTACCGTTGTATATAATACAGCCGCAAACATTAAGTCACTCTCGAAGCTAGCAGGCGAAACAAGTGTCGTCGTCGATTCTGCGCGCCCGCCGGCGAAGGAGCAGCAGCAGTGCGATAGCGATGCCTTAAACTCTCTCTCTCTCTCTCTCTTGTAACTCCTCAAGAATCCAAACGTCTCAAGGGCCGCTAATTGCTACTCTCAGCGCGTCGTCGTTGTCCCCGCGCGTATCAAAAGCCAGCGCGAATTTCCTCGCGGCTAATCGCAGCAGCAGCAGCAGCAGCAACGAGAGCTAGCTTTTCTCTCTCTCTATCTCTCTCCCTTTCCGTCTGTGTGTGTTGCGCGTGTGTACGAAGCACGCCGCGCTTGTTTGTTCAGTGCTCGCTTTATTACAGCGACCGAGAAGGAGGCAAGAAGTTGCTGATAAAAGATTCGGTTGAGATCCAAGAGAGAGAGAGAGAGAGAGAGAGAGATAGAGAGAGAAAGAGAGAGAGAGAGAGAGAGAGAGAGAAAGAGAGAGAGAGAGAGCAGAGAGAGAGACAGGAAACTTGCAAGAGGAGAAGGTTGCACGACACGACGCTGCGGGAGAATTTACGCGTTCGCTTTCGTATTGTTTGGAGTGCAAATAAGTCGGCTAAATGGTTTTGAATATTCCTCGAGTTTAATTAATTTGATCCCACGCGAAGCTGTGACGAGGTACTTATTCGGCATTTACAGAGAACGTGAATACGCGTATACATATAGAAATTTAGGAAATGTTTTGGATTTTCGACATTGTAAATTGTGTACTCGATGTAATTTTAAATATTTAGAAATCTAAGTTATATATATTTATAGATAATCGTTTATTTCTTTTATTAACTATTTATAGTTATAATTCCACTGATTTTTCACTTTAATTTCATATTATGCTTGGTTTTACAACATTTGTACACCACAAAGACCAAAACCAGTATTCATGTAACATATATCTATAAAGCTTATTTTAAACCATGTAAATAATTATGAGAAGGTATATTGTATATCTGGAAGAACATAATCGAATAAATAAATTAGCTCGAACCAAAACGCGCAACTGTTCTTCCACCCTCTATATACCAGTTCAATCGCCACGCGAGAAATAACTCAAGCTCACGACACTAATCCACACGTCCAGCAAATACAACAAATACTCCACCATTCTAAAATTCAAAGCAGCTCTTATCTATCCCAACCTTTCTCTTTCTCTTTCTCATCTACTTAACTCAAGTTCGAATCCTTCTTAGCGGCACGCGCATATACACACAATAGCTGCTGCTACTGCTGCTGCACACCGATTTATGGCTTGCGCAATTGCTCGTTCGTTTCCATTAACGATTAAATCCCAATCCTCTCTACAGCGCGTGGCTCTCTCTCTCTCTCTCTCGCTCTCTCTGTCTCTCAAGCCAATTGTATATTCCAGAAGGGTCCGGCGGGAAAAATGGATCGGAGGTTGGCACGAAATGTAATTAAAGCTAGCCACGGGGCCGTGTTTTGGTTTCATTATACGCGAGAGCCCTTTCGACTTTTGTGTCTATGTATATATATATATACACGAGCTTTCCTTTAGGGCATGTGTATATATAGGGTTTTAATTTATAATTCAAGCGGGATTTTTTGGGGGCTATATAGAAAGGGTTAATGTGGATGGATTCCGTGGAAGGCTTGCGAACCGGCGAGTGTTGAAGGTCGAACACGTTGAACGTATATAAAGGGCTTGCTAATGGTGATTTACTTACGTAAGCTTACACTTCTATGTAGTGTATATATATATATTGCCAGCGCGAATATATATAAGAGGCGAGAGGTTTGTAAATGAATTTGGCATTGAAATAATGGATGTACTAGAATTATGTAATATATACATAGATACCGTTATAATAACTTGTACAACTAAATATTATTCCGCATGTACGTGCAGTGTTCTGGTCAAACTCTAACTACGTTTAATTTACATACTTACACGCTTTCTCAAGTATATATACATATAGCGACTATATACGTCTGTGCAACTCCACTAATAATTCATGTTTACCTCCATTCACACAAACGGCTACATTGTACTGATAAAGGCACCGGTATACGCATTCGCTGTATGCCGCACCGCGTTAAACGCGCACTCCGTTCAAACGTGAACACGGCTCGTATAAGATTAAATTATAGCTGCGAAATTGCACATTAACCGCGTGTGTATTATTTGCTCGCACTTTCTTCTCGCTATAATAATGTCCTCGATTCAGTTGGGCGCGAGGTCGTTTGATATGACGAATACACAAGCTTTAGTACAATCATCGGGATATAACCGCGTTGATTTATATCACACTCACGACTTCTTTTAAGAAGTACAAAACTGTCCGCCTCAACCTCGAGTTGGCCGCTTATACATTGGGGCTTTTGAAATTTTAATTCGCGACGCGAGACTTCCGCGGTTAGTTGTGAAATTCGTTCGTCGTGGTTTTCATCATTTTTTTTTCTTCTTCGCAAGAAGAAAATCCAGGCCAGGGTGCGCCTTAAATCACAGCTTAAATAGAGACATCTATCTACATCGCACCGCGCGAGTGCAGCAGCGTGCATTACACACTTTTTCCCTCCTTTCTCCTGCGCCGTCTCGTAGCGCCCCCCCCCCCGTCTGCTTTTTTTTTCTTCTCTCACTCTCCTCGCACGCGCCTCGCCCTTTCTCTCACTCACCAGGCCGAGTGGCTATAAATTTCGGTGCATATACATATTCA
This sequence comes from Torymus texanus, assembly GCA_036873485.1. Lineage (NCBI taxonomy): Eukaryota > Metazoa > Arthropoda > Insecta > Hymenoptera > Torymidae > Torymus > Torymus texanus. Next base: position 2,948 of record JAYJLV010095140.1, on the reverse strand, counting down.
AGCCTCTCGCACTACTCTCTCCCACCCTCGTGGCCCCTTATGAAATAATCATGGAATTATTACCTAGCGACGCGCTCCGACCCTGCTTTCAACGCGGAATTCTCACTCCTTCACTTTCTTTCTAGCCTGCACGCTTTTCGTGTTTTTGCATATATATATCGGACAGCGAATTTGGAGAACTACCGATGTAAATCTGACCGGGTGATCATTCTCCGGGGTTCTTGATTCTTAGGTGTACACGTTAAGCTCCACGGCAGATTTTGATAAAGCAAGAGAGAGAAAAACGGTTGTTATAGGTTTTGCAGAGTGCCATCGATTATTCCGATGCGCCCGATACTCGTTGAGAATTTATACAGGAAATAAAATTTCGGTACTTTGTGACTTGAGAAAGATTTTGTTTAACGCATTGGCTCTGTGTTCTATATAATGAAGTTTTATAAAAAGCTAAAATATACCCTATTTTTTATTAGTTCCCTTTGAAATTTTAATAAAATTTTAAAGTAATTGAGAAAGAATTAAAAAACTTTCTAATTAAATTTCAAATAAAGAGCTTAATATAGTTATAGAAAATTCATAACAACTTTAATAACAAGCTCGAGCGTCTTTTAAACACATTAAAAAAAAACACCTACTTATAATGTCCGGAGATAATGGTTATATAATCCAAACTTATTAAATCGTTCATTTCATTTCCGACCTTAATAAGCGGCGCTTCCCGGAAAAAAATAACAACTTTCCGGGAAGCGCAACTACTACTCCGTGCTTATCGCGTGCCACGCTGGCTTAATCAATCGCTAATCGCGTCGCGGCATGCCTGCAGGCTTTGCTCATACAAAAAAAAGTCCGCGCTTTAGTTATATGTATATATAAGAAGAAGAAGAAGAAGAAGAAGAGGAGCGAGCGCAGGTATAATCTTCGTGGCACCGCGATAAGGCAAACACAATTTCGCGAGTGGCTATCGTCGCTCTTTTAACGTTTTAAGGTGCTCGAAGCGAGCGTCGTGAGTTTATTAAAATTTCAGAAGAATAGTAGATTGTTCTTTGTTCGAGGGATGGGACAACGACGACGACGACGACGACGAAAACGCGAGCGTTTAACCCATATAGCGGAATCTCTCATATTTTAGATGAAGCATCGGAAAATTGCCGCGTGTAATAGCATGGAGAAATAGATGGAGAGGGGGTGATGCCTCGGAAAGAATGTCTTGTATACATAGAATGCGTCATTATTACCATTATTGGCGATGAATTGCGCTGCATGTTTAATATTTACTAGCATCGGTTTGCTCTTCAGAAGACATTAAATTTAATGCCTAGCAAAAGTTAATTTGTATAATAATAATAATAAGATTATTTAGTATGCCATGCAGTTAGTAAGTAACAGATCGCTTAGTCGAGTAAATTTACCGACGTACTAATATAAAAAAAATTTCGATATTATTATTGAATTGCAGGTAACGAAAGAATGTCTATAGACGATACCGAGTGCTGTTAGTCATAGTAAGTCGGTCAATAAACTTAATCTAATGATAATAGACATTTTTTAAAAGCGTTCTTAAATCTGTGTAGGGAGTACATGTAGGAATAACTCTTTAAGTAGACAGTTTGAAAGCAGTGTGTCTTGCATCCCAAATCGGTCGTAACCTGTGGAATTTTGAGGTATAGAATCTTTAGTATATATGTCCTAGCGAGGCGATCGAATTTTCACTTTTTACAAAATTCAGGACAATAGGACGGAGCACGGAGACTAAATAATATACATACACAGTCCGTCTTAATCCATAACTCAGAATCTGCATTTTATTTAATTTAATCTTTAATATTGAGGAGTTGGATAGATGATACATAATATAATTTAAACATTTCTTTAATTATCATATATTAAGCAGCTTAATGTGTTTTCATGGATAAATTTTCATGGATACCAGATAATTTTAAACTAATGTCTACTTCTTCAGAAAACTGGTACAGTTCAAGTTATAATTACAATGCGAAGCCTTCATATATTCCATTTGCCTATACTTCAAACCTCAACCATATCAGTGCGAAAAGAAAAATTCCATGTTCTCCATGACAACCTGTTCCCGTTCCGTATATTTTTAGCCGTCGACATTTCCAAACCCTATACATCCATTTACAATGAAACTTCAGCCGCACTTCACACAGCCGACGTCGGCTAATAAAACAGAGCAAAACTTTTCGAAGCGCAGTCTCGCAAGCGAAAAACCCCTAGCTCGAATATTACTCGGTTGCATCCTGGTATACATATATACACACACACACGCTAAAAACAACGATTGCCCCTGTATATGCCTATATATGCGTACATACCATATCCTCTACTCTCTCTCACTCTTACTCACTCCGTTTACCGAGAAACTTTCATCGCTCACAGCGCTGCCAATTCCGCGCGAACCCCGACGGGGCTTCACACATGTATACACACACATGTACAGTGCGCAGATGGCACGTATACACGCGCGGTCTTGAATATTTATGAACAACAATAACAACAAGAGGCGAAGATGCGTTGCTCAGCTGTAACGTGTATATATATATATATATATATATATATATATATAATATCTACAGGCCACGCGGGGGCGCAGCAACAGCCCCAGTGCAATCTGCGCGCTCACGTGCCTCTTTTGATGCGCAGGCGTGCCCCCCCGAGATATAATGGACGATGCGTCGTCTTTTCTTCTGTAACGCCCTGCGCCGTTGTATCCCTTTGGCGCGTGCACTGTGCGCTTTCAATATCGTTAGTGTATGTCTCGCGAGCGCGCGCGAAGAAGGACCTATAAGGCCTTTGTACCCCTGTTCTCGCAAGAGAGAGAGAGAGAGAGAGAGGGAGAGCATGATTTTTGGGGAAAAGTTTCGAGTGTGTATATGTACGCGCGCGCGTGGAAAAGTTTAATGGCTTTTCGGGTCGAGAGAGATATATATATA
>JAYJLV010095119.1:0-12651 GCA_036873485.1 Torymus texanus | reverse complement strand
AATATGAGAACATCTTTTTACATGAAACTTTTTGTGCAACATAGTATAACAATATAAAGCATGTTATTAATTTTTTTTGGTTCATATAAAAGCGTTGAAAATTGTAGTAAATAATTGAAATTCTCGGACTTCCATTTCAAAGTATATCCTCACGCAGTCGTTCCTAAGGCTCCTTCTATACGTGCCTTCGGAGCGCTCCCGCGCTCCTTGATAAAGGTGCATGCATCGATATGAATGCATTTATATTGTTATTGTCTGTTACTAATCTTTGTTAACCTTTTCACAGACTAAACATTCAAAAGAAGAAAGATTTGTTCAAAAACATTCGACTACACAGACCAAATATAAGCGACTTTATTATTAAAGTACACATGAAGAAAACAATAGGCATTGAAGCGTATTTAGATCTTCATGTAGTAATTAATTGTGATGATGTAAAAATATTAAATTTAAGCGATATAAAATGTTACCACGATTTCCGTCCACTAATTAATAAAAAGAAAGAACGTTTGTAATATTATTATCATTTTCTTATAAAAGATTTCAATAAAAATGTATAGCTAAAACAATTTTTTCAACTTTCTATGAAACATAAAACTATATTTTATAGTAAAGTACTTAGTAATATTCACTATATTTTGCTTAACTGTATTTTCTTAATTACATAATATGATTAGCTTTTCGTTTAATTTTCTTTAATATAATATAGTTAATGTTACTATATTTTTTCATGACAAGAACTATTTTTTTGTTGGTTATAATTACCAATAAATTATTATTGTTACAAAATCGCACGATATTTTATAGTGGTTTCATAGTTAAATTTACTATATTTTTAGCTCAGTCTAGAACTCGATGCCGTGGGAGTCAATCTAATCTGATTCCTTGAGGATGCTGTAACGAAACTCCGTATATAAACGTGGAGTTCACGCTCGAACTGCTTCCCTCTCTCTCTCTCTCTCTCTCTCCTCCTTTCGCCCAGTCTCTTGCTGGAATCGTCGTTCTGTATTCTTGACGCTGCGTTGCCGATATCTCGATCGAAAAATCAGTGTTACTTAAATAGCAAACTCGCATGTAAGTACGGGTGATGACCATTGCGGACGCGAATATGGGATGAACGACGAGGGTACTGCCGGCAGACACAGCTTTCAATTAGAATTTTTAACCAGCAAAAATCGTTTCCTAGATAAATCGCTGTCAATGCATTGGCATCTAGCTTCCTCAAACTTAATGTACTAATTTCTTTAATTAATTTTTAGTGCCAATATTTAAAATTTAAGGCTTTAGTACGAGAAGACTATGTTCAATTATTTGTGACTTTATATTTTTACTCTTTCTATTGTTTATCATTAAAAAGCAATTATTATTATAAAATTTTATATTTTACAGAATAATTGAAGATTATCATTTTTGTAAACGTTAATAATAATTTTATATATTTAGTCGTAATGGACCGATTTTTTTGGGCAACGAAATTTATGTGAAGATGTATAAAATCTACATCTGTGCCAAATTTCCGGATGATTGGAAAACTTTTACTCTTTTTATCGGGCGACAACGAAAACGTAAATTTTTTCTAAAATAACTTTTTTCTTAAAAACGAATAAAGATAACTGCTTGAAATTACAATCAAATATAGTCTTCAATGAGTATAATAAGTGGTTGAAATTTCAAGTGGATAAATAAAATAGTTTTTGAGAAATTCATTTATGACATATAAAAACGTTTTCCTTAAAACAAATGACAAAGTGAAGATAATTTAAATATTAATAAAAAAAAATGTAGGTAATTTAAATACCTTTCGAAAATAGTTCATTATATTAAATAATAGTGGCTGTAAGATAAAAAAAATTAAAAAAAAAGAAACTAAAAGTACAAAATTGCTTTTTGCTTTTAAAAATATCAAGAAAAACCCAAATATAACAGGATACCAAGTTTTTTTTCGCGAGACGAAGAGAATACGCTTTGCCCGACGGAAATCGGTCGACTCGTTTCCGAGATATAAAGAGTTTACACACACACACAAACATACATCCACAAAAAAAGAAATTTCTCAAAATCGACAAATAGAGTCATACATCACCTTAAAACAGCTTCTTGAACATTTTTTCCTCCAAACTTTTTCACCGTTACAAAGCTTGCACTACGAGGGAGCAACATTACCAGTAAAACGGGCCACTGGATCTGAATCCGTGGTAGATTCGACCATTTGACGTCAGATTCAAGGGCATTTCAAGGTCAAATTGGGAAAAATGCGTGAGTAGGAGAAGAAGTATACGCTCGTATTTTTGGAATCCCAATCCGGAGTTCATTTCACCATATGACACCAGATTTAACGTCATTTCAAAGTCAAATTGTAAGAAAAACCGTGTGCGTCTCGAGACGTCCGGCCGAAGTAATAACTTCAATTAATATCAGTTAAAGCAATATAGGTTGAAACTATTTTGAAGTACATAAATAAAGTATGAATAGAATAAAGGTATTATTTTTTAAAAGATTAGAAATTAAATGATGATGTATTAAAAATAATATAAGAATAAAAAGAGAAGTACATCGCGTGTGTCCTATACGAGCGCGCATCAGTTTGTTGTTTCGTTGGCATTTGGAGACTGACCAAGAGTGTGTCAGGGATCTGTATCACGGATTCGGCTCAAATTTTAGAACATGTTTTTAAATGTAGAAACATGGAGGACTCTGTAATATTAGACTCTAGCACTTTTCTATGAATGAAAGCTCCAACGTGCAAATGAATACGACCGTGAACCCGTAAAATGCGCAATTATGAGGAATGCGTAAATCTGAGGAATTGAGGCACGCGGCCCAGCACGATTCCGTGGTAGCAACGTGCGGAATGTCAGCAGAACGAGAATGTCAAAGACGCATGGCAAGGATGATGTCATGACAGGTCAACAAAGCATCCAACAACGAATTCACGAAGAACTGAATCATCGGCACGAGCATCCAACGTCAGATTAGGGGGGAAGAAGTGAACAATCGAGAAGGAATAATCACCGACCCAGGAACCCCTGAGCAAAACCATAAAAACGGAGGAAATGCATCAAAACGGGGGCAGAAAGGAAAGAAACGACAGCGTGAAGGCAGAAAGAAAGAGAACAACACTAGGGCCAGGGAGGTCGAACGTCGAACAAAGCCAGCGACCTTCGAGGTGATGGGCGCCATCGCGATCGCGACTAGGTTATCTTTCTTCGCATATAAGTATTTGAATAAACTATTTCAAATATACTTTAACTCTGGTTGTATTTGACTGCATCGTTTCTCTGCTTGAACCGACACGAACACCTCAACCCTTAATACGCAAATGATACATACACTCAGCAGAGTAGTGTCACACGTAACAGCTTAAAATAACTCAAGTTATGGATATTTTCAGCTTTATTTTGAAAAAATCTTAGAAAAATCCTGTTATTGAAACCATTAAAGAATGAACTAAGTAAAAATTTCAAAATTAAAATTGAACAAATAAAAAAAACCAAGATTAGAAATAGTAGGGATAGACAAAGTTCTTAACAACAAAGAAGAAATTAAGGCAGACATTAACCATATAAACTTTAACAATTATGAAGATAAGTGTAAAGTGCTACATACTTTCTCAAATGACAATACAATTAGTGCAATCATAGAAGTAATGCCAAATATATACGTACATATTAGAGAAAATAGAAATAGACTATTAATGTCGTTATCAAAGCTGCAGAGTTTTCGATATCATAAATACTAATTCGTGCAATAATTGTTCTCGATTTGGCCACGGTGGAAAAAATGTACGAAAAAGTCAACATGTTACAAATGTGCGGGAACATACCCAGCAAAGCTATGCAAAAGTGACATTAAAAAATGTCCAAATTGTGAATATAATAACAAAAAGTACAACAGAAAGCTTGATACCAACCACAATGCTATTAATAGTGAACAATGTGAAATATTGAAAAAGAAAATAATGAGATTGATTGTATCAACTGATTACTCATTTGAGTCTACTTATCAGAGATACTTTGGTAAAATTAAGCGCAACAATATCCAACAAACGGAAACAACTGTAGGCGTGACAATTGCATTACCACGAGACCAAACAAGCAGACACAAGCAACAAAAATTGAAGAAGTTGAGAGAATATTGAACCATGAAATTAAACTTGAATCTGTGAGAGAACTCAACAAACACGTGAAATATAAAAAAGATTTCATAATATGTATAAAGAAGAAGTTTGAACCACATTTACAACAAACTACTAGTATTTTTGAAAAGCCTTGATATCGAGCATACAGGGATACACAAATTTCTATAATAATAGCAAAGTAAATTGAAATGATGATGTAGTTATGTATATTAACAACGACTTAATCGGAACAACTGAAATGACCAAAATAAATAAACTCAAAATAGTTAACTCAAAAATCACAATTGAAAATAATCAAGAAATACTGGTGTCCCCAGTATACAGATATCATAACATTAAAAAACTGAATTTATTACGTTATTCAAAGACCTATTAAATGTTAATAAAATACATAATCTAAATAACTTAATAATAGGTGACTTCAATTTCGACATAAACAGTGATGAAGTAATCGATCATGAATTCTTGCTGATCCTATTAGAAAATGCATACAACTCAGGATTCAAAGACTAAACTAGACAGTGAGCAAATGACATTAGTAAAGGTACTTGTATTGACAATTTTTACATAAAACTAAACAAAATAAAACACAAAAACTATATATTAGTAATTCCTTTCAACGACGATCACTCAATACTAATGTCCTTGAAGAGTATCAAGAAAGCAGCAATCATAACAACAACAAGAATAGAAATTATTAGAAAGATAGGCACCACATTGAATTGGTCGGACATCTCAGTAATGGATGATCCTAATGAAACTCTAAATAACTTCTTACAAATAATTAAACCTTGTATTCACAAGGCAGAAACCGAAAATCAACCCAAGCAAAGGAATATAACACCAAGAAAAAGTTGGATGACAAATACTATAATGACGTTCTGCGCAAATAAAGAAAAGCTATGTATGTACATAAGATAGGAAAATAGAGACTATGTACACTTTCGGAAAGAACAGTTGCAATAGAATTCACCTTTTGTTTTATTTTTACAAAACTGATATTAGATAGCTGTTAGAAGAATCATCCGTGCATGCATTACAACCTTCGTGGACACTTAAACTGCACTTTAACCTTAAATTTTTGCCATTTTGTAGACACCTAACAAGTAACTCTCAACATTAATTAGTTAAATAATTAATATTTCTTCGACCGCAATACGCCTCGTGGTCAATATACGTTTCTTAAACTTTATTTTGTTATGTCGAAAAAAGTTCTGTCTAGGTACTTTTGATAAACCTATGACATAATACTAAGAGCAAAATACAAACTTCTTTCAAATTAACAATTAATTTGATCAACTTTTTACACATTTATTTTCTCTCAATTCATCTTAATGTTATGACTATTTAAGTATTCCTTTAAAAATGTTCATTAATGGGATGGATTATACGAATGAAGATAAATAAAGCATTTATCGTTACTCGAGAATAATGAACGAAGCTGAGGTGTTTCTAATATTCTGTATAACTCTTATTCATTTTCTTTAAAAATTGTATTAATCAGGCTTTGTATGGATTTGAAATTACTTTGAATTGTAGCATGCTCTTTTATATAAATATTAAAATAAACCGAATATTTTTATTACCTTAATTTTACACGATGTATGAATATCCATTAAGAAGTCCATTATATCCGTTATTTGACTCCTAAGAGATTCAAAAATATTTGTATTGTAAATAGCCCCAGCGTATTGGCCTTGAATATTATCAATGCAGATGGTTGAGACCAGTAAACCGCCTGAATCCTAAAAATATTAGAAATAAAATATCAAGTAAGATGCATCTGTATCATGTATGTAACATTTCAAAAGGTTCATTGAGGTGATAACAAATAAATTCTTATCAAATAGTGTGTAGTCTTTGAAAACCTGTTAAATGACTTATGAAAAAATTCGACAGAACTATCTGCAAAATTTCTGCATGAGTTTCTGCATAGTTTCTGCATAGCTTCTGCCGAATTTTTGAATAACTTTATAATTTATCCATGAATTTCCTCATTTTCTGCAGCTCATATCTGCAGAATTCCTGCAGCTCCTTCTAGAGAATATCTGCCGAATATTTCCATGGTAGATCTGCATAATTTGTACCGCAAAAATTTCCGTGAATCGTATTGCTATTAAAAAAAATCATGTGAGCCTCACGTGAGGTTTTCAACGATCTTCTCACGTAAGTAATCACGTGACTGCTCACGTGATAAGTGAAAAAAGTGGTTTAAAAAAAAATTACTTATCAATGTTTTTTTACTGACCTATTACATAAATATTTACACTTTAATTTTTGCGTATACCTTTTAATCCTTAAATAGTATAGGGATATATAAAAAAATAGGCATAGCAAGCCTCATAATTACAACTCTTTTAAAAGAGTCGCGTTATTCAATAAGTTTTACCGATTTATGTATCCTCCCGGCGTTCATTTGCTTATGGAAAACGAGAAATGGGTTGCCGCCTGGCGGTTAAAAGAGTTACTAGGCGTGGAGCTCAGACGATCAGTCCCATCAGTTCCGCCAGTAACCGCCAGGCGGCAACCGCTTTCTCGATTTCCATAGGCAAATGAACGCCGGCGAGGATACATAAAGCGGTAAGACTTAGACAATAACGCGACTCAAAAGTTATTCAAAAATTAAGCAGAAGCTATGCAGAAACTATGCAGAAACTCATGGAGAAACTCATGCAGAAATTCTGCGGATAGTTCTACAGGAATTTTTATAAGGGATAATGGAACAACTTTGTGTTATTACTAACTTTAGTACAAAAACTCCTGTAGAATATATCTCAATTCGTCTGAAAGCATTATCCGTTTTTGTAGAAATTTTCTATCACTCTTACTACACAAATTGAAACTTATTTTTAAATAAGTCAGTTGAATTTTTTTTTTAAATTATTCTCAGCCATCGTTACATACGTATTGATGTACACTATAGGCCGAAATATAAAAATCGCTCAAAATTTATTTAATGATTCCAAATCAACCCCAGAACACAAATCTAAAATTTCAGAGCAAAATATGGAACTATTCAAAAGTTAGAATTTTTGAAAAATCTTTAATTTTTATGATTTTTTAAGTCAAAAACTTGACAGTTTTTATATAGTACATTATATAGGAAGAAGTCTACAAATTGTAAGAAGAATTGATACAAATTTTTTTCACCAAAACCAATTCTTTTTGGTATCCATATTTTGAAATTCAATGTCCAAACTGCAAAATATTTTGTATGACCAGATTGATTTCGCCCCAAAAAGGACAAAAGATAGATACGTATATTATCTTTAAACGATACCTTGATGAATTTGGAATGAGGCTGCTGAATGAAGCTATGTACAATTAAACCAATAAAAATAGTGAAAAAACACTGTTCTTACATTAATACACAATAATAACTAGGCGAGGCTCAGGATTTCGTAATCCCAATTTTCTTAAAACTAACAGAAGTTGTAGGTAATATCATACCGTGAACCTTTCTAAAGTTATAGACTCCCATGCCTCCCCAGAAAAAGTTGCAGCTATTTTAATTTTCGAAAAGAACTAGAAAAATGTGCTCGATATACACATTATTTTTCATTTTATGCTTTCTCTTTGCTATTTGTGCTGTAAAAAATTTAATTAATTATTTATATACGTAAAACGTACATCAAACATGTCAAATGTTTAAAATCAAGTGCAAAAATTAGTTTTGAAACAATTTATTACTTGAATATATATCATTGCTATCTTGAATACATATCTCTAATTAACATAAATCCTACGTGAGAGCTCTATCGTTTTGTCCAGGCATTTGTGAATTTCAAATTTTACTATGCCTTAGTAGATAAGCTATGGGGGATCTGGCTCACTTGAGCCAGAACGCCCTTCCCTCCTCCCCGCCTCGCTAGAGCCAGAACCGACAGGGATACTGGCTCACCTGCAATTGCACGAGGCCCAATGAACCAAGTTTCCTGGCTCACCCATAATTGCATGAGGTCCAATAACCCAAGTCTTGCCAGAATTGCATGAGGGGTATTAATCCAAGTGAGCCAGAAATTCGACGAGCAGTCAGCAGCCAGCGGCCGACGGCGGGCGGCGGGCACCTGCTGCTTGTGTGCGCATACTACCCCCCTCCCCCCACTGAGCCCGTGACACCACAGGGATACTGGCTCACCCGGAATTGCACGAGTGGCCGATAACCCAAGTGTGTTTGTCCGTTAGCCATCAAATATTATTTCAAATTATTTTAACGAAAAAAATAATCGCCGGAGGTTGGGCTTGAACCTGCGACCCTCAGATTAAAGAGCAGCAGCCTTACCGGTCTGCCACTGCGGAATCTGGCATCGCACTGTATTAATTGTGCTGTTCAACATCGTACAGCATACAGCTTTGCTAAAAATTTAATATTAACATATTTATCAGCTTTTAATAAGTTGTATATATTATTTAAATTATTTACAATTGTTTTAGCGAAAAAATTTTGCCGAAGGTTGGGCGCGAACCTCCGACCCTTAGATTACCGAGTAGCAGCATTACCGGTCTGCCATTGCGGCATCTGTCAGCCTATACGTAAATGATGGATTTAAGAAATCGCAAAGCTAGCATTTCAATAGAAAGTAAAAATTTAAAATTAAATCATGTATGAATTTTATATGAAACATATATGTTATGCAAATTATTTAAAATTATTCAAGAGAAAAAAAAATTTTTCCGGAGGTTAAACGCGAACTTGCGACCCTTAGGTTACCGAGCAGCACCCTTACAGGTCTGCCACTGACACCTATCGGCGTATGCTACAATGATGCATTTAAGCTTTCATACAGCTCGTATTTCAGTTAAACATTTAAAATTAAATTATTTATGAACTTTTTAATATGTCATATACGTTATTCAAATTATTTAAATAATATTTTGAGCGAAAAATATCTACAAAGATAGGGCGCGAACCTCTCGAATTATAGAGCAGGAGCATTATCGCTGCGTCCACGAAGGTATGTGATAAAGTCTGCGCTATTTTTATATTTAAGCCCATAGATCTCTTTCATTTAATAGTTCAAAATAATAAAAATTATAATTTCTACAATAATAAATTTTTCTTTATTGATTAACATAAATAATATTAAGCCAAAAAAGAATTTCCGAGGGATAGGCTAGAATCAACGATCTTCAGGTTACAGAGCAGCAACTGTGACGCGGTGCTACGAAACCATCCGGGTGATCACTGTGAAAATGTGCATTTGTGCTGAATCACATACGAGACAATTTTTAAATTTTTTACTTGGCGCGGACCTCGGAGAGTGACTTATGCTTCAAAATGTAAGAACAGTAACCTAGCATAACTGCGGAACTATATGAGTACAAAAATTTGAAGGAGGATAAGAGCCCCACCTCTCTCCTATCCTGTGAGGTTCTACCTATTCATTAACCCCTCCGCATCCTTCACACTCTTCTTCGCCGGATAAAATATCATCCCACTCCACGTTGCAACCATTGCGGTAAAACTGTTACATGCGCTTTAAGTTGTACATTGTGGTTAGTACATATAGTCACTAATCTAGGATATACGAAAAATTGATAGTCAATTTCAGTAATATTGATAACATTAAAGTTGAAACGTTCTAACAACAACTGCTTCAGTCCACCAATGACGTAAATTCTTTGAAGTAGTAGATAAGCTGTGTCGGTTCTGGAAGTACATCTTTTCTGTAATCATGGCGGTAATGGAATTAATGTCTTTAGAACCGTAACGAACCGGCAGCTGCCTGGCGTTTTGCAGCTTATGTTCTAGTTAACATTTAAAAATTTTTATAACCCTGTTACTCGGGGAAAGAGCGGGTATTTGTTGAAAACTTTTCGGTACATGTTTTCCAGGACGACGACTTTTTCTTGTCGTTATTTTGTTGTGGTTGCTCAGGAGCAACGCGGGAGCTGTTTTGACCCATTTTAATAAATCAAACTGTATATTCGTTTGGTTTTATATAGATGAAGTCTCTACTGACTTCTTGCTCTTTTTTTTTCGATTATTCTTCTATACGCCCAGGCATGCAATCCCGTTTCGTATTGGAATCGTTGCGGTGAAACTTTTATGCGTTTTATGTGATACATGGCGCATATAGTTTTATACACTCCGTAGTGATTAGTACATATAGTTACTGATCTCGGATATTCGAAAAATCAATAGCCTATTTCAGTGATATCGATAACATGGAAGTTAAAAGGTTCTAACCACAAATTCTTTACTTTACCAATGACGAAGATTCTTTCAACATCTTTGAATGCATGCCTTCAATTTCAGTATAATTATAGTCATCATCGTTCCACGATAGTCCATAATAGCAAAGTTTTAACCACAATGTCAATATTGGCTTATTCTTAGCCAATATCTCTGTTTTTACATAATCGAGTTTAATACGGCTTATATAAAGATTAAACTATGATACTAGCATTGCGAAGTTCATTAAGTATAAAATAGATTTCATCATAGTTAGTTCTTATTCCCATGTTTTGATCAGAAATGAGTACTTGCAAGCGATTAACCAAATTGTTAGGATCATCCCAGACGCCGAGCTCATATGTAATTCATTTGCAATTTCTTCTACTTCGTCACTGCTCCACTTTTGACTTTCACCTTGGTAATAAATATTATCAGGAAACCATCTAGAATTTCCATTCAATTTCGTTAAATATTTGTTGACAAGATTTGCAATTTTAGGATTACTGGAGCTAGCAATTTTATTATGAGCATGATAATGAGGTCTTATACTAGATATTTCAATTTCAGAAGATTCCATATCATTAGATATATCGGAAACTTCAGGACTTTTTATCGACTCAAATAAAGACTGTGATTTCTTTACTATAGCATCCTGAAGTATACTAATAAAATCCTGTACCTTCGCCATGTTTATGCTTTGGTAGTCTAGCATCAACTGAATATATATTCAACCATCAACCATTTTATACTCATAGGTCATCGAGCAACACTTTTTCTACGTCACAGGTTAACACGTTCTCTGAGATGACTCTTACGTATATAGAATGACATTGATTGACATATATGTCATAGAGTGCTACCTTTGAATATTTATATGTCACTAGCACAGTTTTTATTGGGAACCTTGACACGTGGTAGCGATCTGTCTAGTACTACTAGTTGTTCAACATTATGGTTCAAAATTTGACTCCACTCACATAAAAGTTGGCAAGTTGTGACTCTTTAACATAAAAGGTATTACTATGACATAAAAGTTCTAAAGTCGTCACTTTTCAATATAAAAGGTGTTACTCTATGATATAAAAGTTTAAAATCTTTTACTCTGAGGTATAAAAGATGTTATAACGTAAAAGTTGTAAACGTGTCACTCTATAACATTGAGGTCCAACTCTATAATATGAAGAAGCTGTTCTATAACATAGTAGTGGAATACGTGTGCCTCTTTTATATAAGGGTTATAACTCTATAAGATAAAACATTCAAAAGGTTTCGATATTTAATATGATAGGTGTTACTCTGTGACATATAAGATGGAAAGGTATCACTCTTTAACATAAAATGTATCATTCTTTAACGTAAAAGGTGCTACTCTATGACATAGAAGTTCGGAAGATGTCACTCTTTAATATAAATGTGTCATTCTTAAGCATAAATGTATTGCTCTATAACAAAGAAGTTCAAAAGGTGTTACTTTATGATGTAAAGGTGCTACGCTGCAAAATAAAAGTTCAAAAGATGTTGTTGATGTATAATATTAAAGTTCAAAAGATACTACGCTGTAACATACAAGTTCAAAAGGTGTATCTCTATAAGATAAAAGTTCAAAAGGTGTTACGCTGTAACATAAAAGTTCAAAAGGTGTGTCTCTATAACATAAAAGTTCAAAAGATGTTACTCTATGACATATTCAGAAGGTCTTACTCTATGACATAAAGGTGTTACACTACAGCATAAAAGTTTAAAAGGTACCATACTAGGTTATCAATAATGTGTTACTCTGTGACATAATAAAGGTGTTTTTCTACAACATAAATGTGTTTCTCTATGTCATAAAAGATTAAACGGTATCACTGTTTAACGACATAGGTGTTACTGTATAACATAAAGGATCAAAAGGTGTCTATTGCATAAAAGATGTAACTCTATGACATAAAAGATTAGTAGGTGTCACTCTATTACATAAAAAATTTTACTCTATGTCATAAAAGATTAAACGGTGTCACTGTTTAACGTAAAAGGTGTTACTCTATGACATAAAAGATCAGGGGGTGTCACTGTATTACATACAAGATGGTACTCTATGACATAAGAGATTAAAAGGTGTCACTCATTAACGCTAAAGGTGTTCTATGATATAAAAAGGTGTCACGCTATGACATAAAAGTTCAAAAGATGTGACTCTTTAAGGAGGCTAGACACCTTTTTTTTTTTAAAAAATCGATTTTTTTTATTTGCTATTTTTATAGGAAAATATCTGCCAAATAAGCTCCACTTTACCCGAGATCGATATCTATTTTTATTTCAAAAATATTGATAAAATACTGATTATACTTTT
>JAYJLV010095108.1:0-12653 GCA_036873485.1 Torymus texanus | reverse complement strand
TCAGAATTGCAATCGAAATCGGAAATAGACCACGCATGCTCTGCTGCAATTTTCTGTTTCGCCCTCAAATTGCAGCAAAATTGCAGCAGAATTGCAGTTACCTTTGTTTCCAGGGTATGGTTATAAACATTTTTTTAAAACTACTCTAAATTACTCAAATAGACAAAAAATTGTAAGTACAAGTTTTCCAATTTTCAAAAGAGAAAAATTATTTCGAAAAAAGGTTAATTTTTGTTAAACAACTTAATACTTTCCTGTAAAACCGAATATCACATTATAAATCGTGTATTCTAGCGTCAAGGAAATCTAACGAATTTCGTATAAATACTTAAACCATCCATATACATATGATTTTCCCGACGTACTTTATCACAACACACGGTGTCAACTTGAACTCCCTTACTTAATCCCGCTTGCTCACCATTTGAATAATACGCCGTTTAATTCAATGCTACCGGCAACGTACGAACGAACACATAATATTTGTACGCTCCGATATATCATCTCGGCGATACACTTTTTGCCCGACAAGCAGCAGCAGTACATAGTGTCGCGCGCGCGCGCGTGCAGACTTTAGGAATATTCATCGAGCGCCTCACGCGCTCGCTGGCGAGATTAGCATCGAATTCCTCGCGGAAAACGTTTCAAATTAATCGGAAGCGGTGCACGTGCACACCTGTGCTCTCGGGATGCAAAAGAGCTTCCGAGAACGAGGAGAGGAATAATTAACTGGCGTTCCGCTGCGATTTATTAGGGAAGGCGCTTGCCGCGAGTATACCGCGACGTTGGTCGTGACATGTACAATGTGTATGTATGTGTGTACGCATGGAGGAAAGTGTAGGCGACATGATATATGGAAGCCA
The DNA here is from genome assembly GCA_036873485.1 of Torymus texanus. Taxonomy (NCBI): domain Eukaryota; kingdom Metazoa; phylum Arthropoda; class Insecta; order Hymenoptera; family Torymidae; genus Torymus; species Torymus texanus. The sequence continues at coordinate 11,790 of JAYJLV010095108.1, read as the reverse complement.
GGGTGACGGTATATTAATAATCGGATGTATGCTTTCGCTGTTGTCTAGCGGGCTAGTTTGTTTTCACTTAAGCTGCAAAAGTTTAGGGATATTTGTCTGAGTTGACGCGTGAAGTAAAAAAATCGATGTGTGAAGTTAATATTACTTCACTCTATGCGTGAAGTGAGAGTGAAATAATATTAACTTCACATATCAATTTTTTTTACTTCACGCACGAACTTCATATACAATCGATCAAAAAATAGCGTATGCAACTCGTGAAAAAAGGTTCACTTCACACACTAGTTCCATAGTATACTATTATCATGCAAGTGTACTCATTGTAATTGTCAATTCTCACAATCATTATTTGTAACATGATCATTATTGCAAAGTACTCGTGATTCTGTTGGTTGAAATTAAAGAACCATTAAAGAGAGATGATAAAAAGCTACATTGTAAGCTAAGATGTTGGTTTACTCTGTAAGTTGTAAAGAATCAAAGAATCACTTCTCCCCTCATCGAGATCTACAAAGCTGCACACCACCCAGCTCGCTATTGAGATTTCTCAGTGTGCGTAAAACTGAGAGCAACCGGTCGTAGCAAGAGCAGCAGCAGTAGCAGTAGTAGCGCTGTAAAACCGAGTTTAGTTTCATTTCCTGATTCAAAATTACCTATAAACTTTTTTCTCAAAAAAAAGAAGAACTTTATTACACCAATATACGGGCGTTGTCCGATTCCCACGTTCTCATTTGCACAAAAGGGAAGAAGACGGTGCATAGAAGAAGAAGAAGCGAGAGAAAAGGTTCGCACCGGTGGTGCGCGCTCTTCTCGGGCTACCCGTTAGGGAGTCGATGATTGGCTCGAGGGCTTTTCTACTGCTCCATGAAAGTTTACGAGTCCATCGTATATAGGGACGACTCTGGCGGAGTAGTCCTTTCACTTCTACGCTGATTCTCCCATTGTGGCGCGTCGTAGTCGCACATCCAAGCCAGGACCTTTAAATCCGCGAAATATCGTTCTCTATATGCACCTCTTTTACCTCGCTTATATTATACGTTTTTTACTTGTCTCTTTTTCTGGCAATTGTATGGCGGTTTATACATTCAATACTATATCACTGACATTTAATTTTGTCATTTGATATTACAGTTCAAAATTAAATGTTTATTGTGAAAATAATTGTAGAAACGTTGTAAGTTGAAAAAAACTATATCGTATAATTGAAAGTTATAACTTTTTGGTCACACTGCTTGTTGAATTTCTCACTGTAAATTAATAAATTCTATATTTATAGAAAAGTATATATTTTATTGCGTTCCAAGATATTTTTCCAAGGTCATATTCTTATCTAACGATTGTGTAAGCATAGGTATAAAATCCGATTTCTTGCTTGACCTATAAGTTTTTCTCCTTAATTACCATATTATTATGACCGCGTACAAGCGACTGTTCAGAATAACTATAAACATTACTTCTATTGATGAGAAAAAACTTTTATATCATTCAACTCCGAAAGATACTGAGGAAAGCATATCAAATACGGCCTTCGTTAAAAAAAAAAAACCACCCATTGCAACCATGACGACATGTTTAATATGACTTGTAAGATTAGAATTAAACCTCAGATCCTAGAAAAGTATCTTGAATTTTCTTCAATTGCAATATTATTTTCTCTCAATTTTTTCCTATCTTATTTGCTGAATGAAAGAAATGGTAAAGTATAATGCAACGAAACCTCGTATCTTTTACCTGATTTGTAAAGTTGCGTTTGATGTACCAACGCAACTGATGCGTGCATATACCATTAATACACCCATATATACCCAAGTACACATTAAAAAATATATATGAACGCTGCAAGACGTATCGAGCACTCACGAAAACTCTTACTAGGGGGGAAATAAAGTCGTCTTAACAGTCATCCAGCCAGCCAGCTCGTTTTCTGCCCCCCCCCCCCCTGTTTGCTTAATAGCAAGGAAAGAGAAGCGCCAAGAGAAATTGCACAGGTTGAGAACTCTACCACCGCCGCCACCTCCTACCGGGGCTTTTCCCACAGAACTGACCGAATAAAAGAGGATATCCCCATGTAGTAAATAATAATAGAGTACGAGCGTGCATACACACTTTCTAGCAACGTCGTTTTCTTCGTTTCTATTCAACCTGCCGCTGGTTGCGGTCAACCCCCCCGCCCATTGTGATTTGCCACACAACGTAACCCCCTTTGCTTCGCGCGCTCGTGCATCCTGCCTATTGTCGCGAACCGACGAACGAAGGATCGAATACACAGCTAAACGGTCAACTTTGCAGTTCGCGTCGTCGTCATTTCTTCTCCTCTGTTGTTTTTTTTTCTAGCTATGCACAGCCACAGCCCTTGGAAGCGCAAGTCTCTATAAGGTTGCAACTATACAATGACTTGTTTGATATACACGGTTCTTTCATGTCAAGCTGTCATTGTTTTTTTCTCTACGTTTTATGTTGTTTTCCTTTCGAATGTTGTAAAGTTGATATACACTGATTTCCTAGCTACGGTAGATTGACTTCTCTTATACGTACTTTATGGTAAATGCATCTCCACTTTTCATATATCACTATATATAATATGCGGGTCTACATATTTTCAATTTAAACGTTTTACTGTCCCTGGTAGCGGTAAAAACTCGAAAAAAATTTTCGATTTTCATTAGATGGATCTCGTGAGTTTACAACTTAATATTTTTTGAGCCATTTAGCATTTTGGTTTATGAAATTTATGTACTGATTAGAAAATATGAGTGATTACAATACACAAAATTTGATCATTTACACTATTATACTCAAAATTATTAAAAAAAGGCGGAAGTATTTTTCGAACTACTCCATTCATCCCCAGTAAATGAGGTATAAAAATACGTTTCACTTGCTAAAATTTTGGCCATTTCGCAATAGACAAATTTCCACCAGAATATGGTTTTACACGACTCTTTTTATATAAGAAATTAATATGTATTTCTGAAGACAAATTTATAGTACAGCATAATATAACCATATCATTGCGTGTAGTTTGTGATTATATAGTGATACTAAACATTATATTAAAATTATAAGTAACAATGTGTGTTGTATAATATAGTTATACAAACATTTACTTGAGAATTTACTATCATCCTAATTTTTCATACTATATAATCTGCGAGCATATCCATATTATAATATTTATTCGATGTTAATATTAAATACCACACCCTAAGCTATAAAAGATGCACATGTGCGTATAAAATCCACTTGTACATTGGAGTCCCAATCACCTTACTCAGATTGCAAGGAGGAGAGAAAGACAGAGTGAGCTCGTATACGCAGGATATATATATATATATATATACAGGCGCACACAGGAATAGTATAAGCGCGGGGCAATTCTACAACGGTGCCGCGGGGTGGGTTTGCGCGCGAGTTCGCAAGGGAGGCAATGAAAGTACACGCCGCTTGCGCGCGCACGCGCGCAATGGAAACACACACGCGTGTACCCGCCATAAAACATCGATGACGCAGGACGACGACCCGCACTGACGTCCATTCATACTTGGGAAAAGCGCTTAATGCATGCGTACGTGGTCTATTCACTATAACGCCCGTGTTGCTTGACGCGCTATACCCGGCATCTTACGAATTTGCTTTGCAAATTCTGCTGCTCAGGTTTTCAGTTGGCATTGGAGCAGTTATGTAAGTTTAGTTATACGAGTGGAAGCGAGCATTATACGAAATCAAGACGTGAAAACAGTCAAAACAACTAACTGTTTTTTGGCATTTTTACTGCATCGTTATAATTGAACTATTTAACAGCTGGCCCTTTGCTGTTGAACACTACAATCTCATGATTTTATAATTATTATTCCCCATGAATCAGTACTGCAATTCTCATGTTGGTGTGAAATACGGGGTAAATAATAATTAAGGAGCTCCATTCTGCTATAGAGGGAAAGAGAAAAACCTACCTATTATTTGAATTTTTTTTTCAAGACTATAACGGTTGAATAAAAATCTTCAAAGAGTTATTATGAAACGTTTTATATACAATTACGTGGTCAACTATACAGAAGCTACTTTCACTATATTTAGCGCGCGGAAGGCGTCAAAACAGCCGTGCCGATTACAAAGTTTCTCACAATCCAAAAGACACCTTACCACTGTGCATTCAACGTAAAGTAACATTTTATTCTGCGTGGAGCGCCCACGCACTCACGCACACATGCGCCACAGCCGCGCGTGTGAAAATACGCGTATAATGCATTGTACACTACGGTCGCAATATGTCGCGCGTGCGCGCGTGTCTGTGCGGTTGGTCAACCTCGAAGGACACGCGTGTGGAGGCTTATTGTATATGCGCTCACCTTGGCTGCTGAGTAGTGGGAGTGGGCGGTTACGATTGCCGTCTATACAGGTGACGTTTTTGCGGTGAAGACGACTGCAAGGTGCACGATAATGTTTTTTGTATGAACTTATGTTACGAGAAATTTTAATGTATAAGCTTGTTTAGACGTTGTTTTATTAATTCAATATAGTAAAAAAAAGAGTAAATTAGTCGGATATCAATTCATATCTGTGATTAAATAATGTTACAAAGGTCAGTACCAATATTTCGATGGACACCTTCTTTAGTGGAAATCGATAACATGCCTTAACGAGAAAATGGCTAATCAAACTCGAAATGACGAAACAATGTGGATTTTTGCCATTGATCATTGTGATCATTCTCGAGAATTTGTTTAAACAAGATAATTTTCAATTAATTTTAAGTTTTAATTAGCTAGTTTTATATTTATCTTCTGAAACACTATGCAAACAACCTTTTCAACCACATATCGTCGTAATAAATTACGTGTTGTAAGTAAATAGCAAAGAGGATGATAGAAAAAAGCTTTTCACTATAATCTAAAAGTGAGTCATTTTTCATGGTCATTTACTGTCTTCTTCCCTATTTTCGATAGAATCAATTTCTACTAGGATTGATAAAATGAAAAAAGTAATATGCTTTATAAAACAAAAAGGAACTTGCAGTATGGTAATTTGATTACTTTAAGCAGAAATTTCGCTATGTAATTTGTCATGCATGTCTACAAAATAAATTATACTCATCAAAATATAGAACAACTTATACAGATAAATGAGGACGCCTTAAAAGGGAAATTGATTTTACCACGAAGTCAAAATAAGAAAAAGACGTTTTTGAATATGCTGCGTAATGCAATATCTCTTCCAAAAAAGTTCTTTCATTTTTTTTTCAAAACAATGTTGAAAAAAGTGGGTAAACATACAATGCAATCTATTTTCTACTAGGAACAACATTTCTGAAAATTAAAAAATAAAATTAACCTTGTTGCAACTTGAATAAAACCGCTGCCAATTCATTGGCACGAAGTTTTCTCAAAATTAATTTACTGATTCCTTTAATTAATTTTGAATGCCAATATTTAAAATTTAAGACTTTATTTTGTATGGGGAAACTATGTTAAATGGTTTGTGACTTTATATTTTTACTTTTTCTATTATTTATTATTAAAAAGCAATTATTATTATTATACAATTTTATATTTTACAAAAAAAAGATATCTTTTTAAATGTTAATCCAATATTTTATATTTTACAAAAAAAAAATAAAGATAATCTTTTTTTTAAATGTTAATAATAATTTTATGCATTTTTTTATAATAAGTGTTAACAATTTTATGGATCAAAAATATTCTCCAAGAAAACGCTTTGCTCTTGTTATCGTCCGACAACGGAAACTCTACGTTCTTTCTAAAAAACAAATAAAGATAATCTCTTGAAATTTTATCCAAATATAGTTTCCAATGAGTCTAATAAGTGGTTAAAATTTCAAGTCGATAAATAAAATAGTTTTAGAGAAATTAATTTATGAAATATAAAAACGTTTTCCTTAATAACAAATGACAAAGTGAAGATAATTTAAATATTAAAAAAAAGAAAATGTAGATAATTTTAATATCTCTCAAGAAAAGTTCATTATATTAAGTAATAATGGCTGTAAAATATAAAAAAAAAACAAAAAAATAAAAATTCAAAATTGTTTTTGGTTATAAAAAATCAATAAAAACTCAAATCCATTAGGGTACCTAGTTATATCGCCTTAAAACCTCTTTTTGATGTCTTTTCACCGTTACAAAGCTTCCTCTATGAGGAAGCAAAAACTGTCTTCATATGCTTAGCATGTGTAGCTATTTCGACTTGTTTTTAGATGTACTTGTCTTGCAAACATGTGAAATGATTTGGAAAATTTATAAGTTAATTTTGCCTACCGTATTTTTCATATCTTAAGCTACTGATACATCCATTTAAATTTTGACTATAAAGTGAGGTATAGTATAAAATCAGGTATAAGATCTCTATTTACCTTGTGTACGTGTGTGTATATAGCAGTTAAATTATTATAAATTTTCCGAATCATTTCACATGTTTGCAAGACAAGTACATCTAAAAACTGGTAAAGCTAGCTGCATTCGCTATATAAGCATAATAAGACAGTTTTTTATTTAAGTCGCAGCAAGGTTAATTTTATTTTTGAATGTTCCGAGATTTTGTTCCTAGTATAGAGTGGATTGGATTTACAAATAATATTTACGTATAACATAAGAATTACAAGCATTTACATGTGGCCGTTTCAACTGGAAAGTAAAATTGCAAGACGCTGCACTTTATATGCAACGAAATACAATTCGTAAAATAAAATAATGCATATGGCGTATAAGACTGGCGCGTATACGTATAAATACGCCCATCATTAACTGAGTGTGAAAGTGCTGAAAAGATATACGCGTCACACTAATTACGAGAAACTTCCGATTTCCGTTCTAGCGATCGTTTTTCAAGGGAAAAAATGGAACTTTGATCCGAAAATAGGGTGTCAGAGAAGCGCTTATTTGCATGAAAGTATCGGCGTCATTGACACGCTAGATTTTGTCACGCTCGACGATGCTGACAATAATATGTAATTTCAAAGGTGACAAAATGTTATTCTTCCGGTACAAATGTCACTTGCATGAATAGATATTAAATGTATACTGTATTTTCCGTTGAAAGTTTTTGGAGTAGTTCTTGTAAGTTAGGTAATCGAAATAACAATAAATATATATACACATGTCATTACTTCGCGGAATACAATAGTTTTCTTTACGAAATCGAAATAGGCGAATCATAAAGAAATCTATATGAAATTGGAATACTAAAGTTTCACTAATTGAACACAATTTTATTATGATTTACTTAAGCGCGCGCGCGCGTGTGTGTGTATGTATATAGTTGAAATTTAGGGCTATTAAATCCCTGATGGAATAATCCATCTATAGCAAAATCATTAGAAGTCTTACGAAATGGATATGAACAATGGCTACTTAATGGTCATGGTCAAACGCTTTTTTTTACAATAGTTGCTCATTATGACAGAACTTTAAAATTTCCGTATCAAATTTACTTACAAACTTGACGTTACATTCAGGGACATTCACTTAGAACTGATAGTTTATATTAAATATAAAAAATATTCGTAGGTATTAGGTAAAATTTATTTACTGTCACTAGATTCGCTCTTTCTCTCTATCTCTCTCTCTCTATCTCTCTCTCTCTATCTCTCTATCTCTCTCTCTCTTTATTTCACTCCGCATAATAATAATATCTTCTACTAGTCATTTCGTGACTAAAATAATCTGTGAGCTTTAATACGTTAAATATTCAAGAATAAGCTTATGCTAGCCTTTGAACTATAAATTAGACAAGGGAAGTTCACATTTTATAGCTGATAGTTTTTAATATAAAAATATTTTAGATTTCTAACAGGGCTTTTTGAAATGCATTAAAATTTTGCAGAACGTTATTTAATCAATTTTTGAAATGAAAATATTAGCTAAAGAGATAGAGGAGGGATCGAGACAGAGCGAGGCCGGGGGGTGGGTGGCAATGATCTACACGCATACTATATCATGAAAGGTCCCTGTGGAACAGCTATGCCTTTGGCTTTGATGTTACCTAAACCATTATACGATCGTACGATTATATTGGAGGCTAATAGCTGAGGATCGAGACGGTTGCTACTAAGGAGGAATTTCATGCTTAATTATTCAACGTTGTAATGAAATGCTGTTGATAATGATTTAGGTAAATTTTAATTTTGCCAAACCCATCAGTTGATAAAATGACTAAAAATATGCAATGAATAAACGTATATCATACAAGCGTGATAGTTAGTGGTTGCCTTTTGTTTTAATTTTCTCGTTGCTTGTCAAAAAAGTTGATTCTCTCATACGTGCATGCACTCACCTCTTGTATACATACATCGCTTTGCACTTTACAGCTCGCCGATGTAAAACCTTTCTCGCGCCAGTATATATTGCGTATAAAGACAAAAAAAGGCTAGACCCGGGGGAAACGCGAGCTGTAACTTATTTACAAGAGGAAAAAAGCGCATGCTGATGCGACACAGAGATACGCGTGCGTGCGCGCGAGGCGTAATTGCTTCACTCTGTAGGCGCGGACGGCGCGCAAACGAACCGAATTCGCATGCAAATAATGCACTTGACGCTTGTGTGTAACGCAGTCGCGCTTTTTCGTAAATAAAAAAAAAAACTGCGCGCTGGCCAAAAAAGGGTCCGCTGAGAATCAATCGTGAAAGCTCACGGGCTATGGAAAATTGAAGACTGCCAATCGTGTCCTTTCACATGACAGATTCGCGTGAAAAATTTACAGAAAATTGATTAAAAACTGGACACCAATGATAAAAAATGTTTGTACCTGTAAGAGCATTTTTACAACAGTTTGCTAGATATCTATCTAAAAACTAAATTTATCAGAAATTCCTTTAAAAAAATTAGAGTTTACATTATTTTTTTGGCATAATAATAGTTTGTATTTAATTTTAAAATACCCATAGCTTGCCGACTATTCAAAACGAAGAGAGTATATGTAAAATTTTCATAAATTGCATTTTATAACTTTGTTTGTACGTTGACAGTTTTATAAAATCAAATTTCCCACCGCTTCATAAAAAAACGCTCACACATCAGCGCTGCACGTAACTTCAAAAGTCATTTTGCAACAGCTCTGTACTCCATTTACACGTCGAACCACGCGGTACTCGACTCTCCGTCTATCTCACTTTCTCTGCATACCAGAACGCTATGTTGGTATACAACGCACCGCCGATAGCTGCATCGAATGAATTCGCGATGGAATGTGTAGAGCCACGAAAAGGGCGCGGGTTCGCAAAATGCTGCTAGGCAGCATTCGATGCATGCCTTCTCCCTCTGCGACTTCTATATATATGACCACAAGAGTATGCGCGATTGCTGTTATAACGCTGTTAACACCCGCGTGTGATCGCTTTAGTTCATCATGCGCCCCGCTTGCGCGTCTAGGTATAGGTGTGTTATATATACGTATATATACGCCTCCTGGTGCGAAAGTCATGACGAAGGGGGTTAGACTGCGGAATCATCGGATGCGCGAGCAGTCGTATAGTCATCATCATTAACCGACGATGCGCTTGCCCTTACGTGAAGGGTCGTCGGTTATACGAGGCATGCGATTGCGAAAGAGAGAGAGAGAGAGAGAGAGAGAGAGACACACAGAGGGACAGCAATAGCTTTGATTCATCGACGCCCTCGCGCTCTTTCCGCCGTATACGGGCTTACGTAAAGACGATTGCAGCTCGCGCCTGCAATATTACATGTGCTGGAGTGAGCTCACGCGAATGAATATGAGTTGCATGTAGACCGACGGATGCACTTCGATGCTGCCGAAATGAATAGTTTAATTTAGGCGTTTGCGCCGCGTGATGTTTGTTCTGGGGGTGTGCGTGGATCTCGCGTTTATTACTCTGCCGCGTTATTGTGAATGCCATTCCACTGTGTACCGTTGCTGACCCTTTAATAATAAATAATGTTGATGAGTAAGTATTATCAGAAAATTTGGAATGAAAAGAAATCAAAAGCCATTTCTTCAGAGGAAAATGTATTATAATGTTACTTGCCTCCGAGTTGCAAAACTTTTTAGAGAATGGAATTTATTTTTCACTATGATAGACAAAATATTTTTTTCGGTTATTTAACAAATTCTTTGGTTAAAAACTAATGAGTCATTTATGAATTGAATATATTTCTTATATATATATATATATATATATATGTGTGTGTGTGTGTGTAACTAACTAGCAACTAGTAATATGATGCTTGAACGGTTAACCTTCGTTCATGGGTCGTAATAAGGCTAAATTTTGACTTTGAGACTTATGCAGAGCAAATGAATTTTAAATGTTCAGCCGCTACGATAGATCATACAATAGACGTCAGTATAGCACACCCTCATCAAATTTCACATACAAAACCAATAACCATAACATATTAATTAATATATTAAGGTTTTTTTAAAGTATCTTCTTTATTTGTATCTAAAGAAATTAACATTACTGTTATTGTTTGAATTCGAAGCCATAAACAGTAGTAAATAAAAAATTACTCTTCTTCTTATCAGAGCAAAGATCTGATCTCTCTCGCTGCTATGAACAGAATAACATTAACTTTTTATTTCTCCTTATTCTCCAATATAATGTTTAAGGAGGTATGATGTTTTAATTCATACATTTTGACTACAACACTTACAGTACGCAATGTTTTAGTTACGTCACGTTCGCAAAACTTCCACTAATTTAAAAATATGATTAACCCAGCTTAAAAAATTAAACCAATCACCTGAATATTCATCTGAGTTTTTAATGTAATTAATCAGTTGACTTACTATCTGAGTTTTTTTCTATTCTATTGTTTACTTATCTTTTTATCTGATGTTTAAGTGAATGATCATATAAAATTTATAAAAATTTTTTTTTTTCTTTGATAAAGTTTTTAAGCAACTTTTAAGTAGTCATAAAAATAAAATCTTACATAAAATTATTACATAATATCGGAAAAAGTATGTTACGAGAAAAAGTAAAGTATAAGATGGGGAATTTTTGATCCGAGGAAGCAATATATGAACAAAATTACTTTATTCTATTCGCAAATTATATATTTGCAACGTTTCGCCAACTGGATTTGTTGGCGTCTTCAGGCATGTAACTATGTGACAAATTTTTAAACATTAAAATTTAAATACATTATAAGTATTGATAAGTAAAATTATTGATATAATAATATAAACCTTAAAGTGAAGATTGTACGAACAGTTACATTTTAATAAATTTTCGAGAGAGACAATCTCTCTCTTATCAAAACGTAAACGTCAATAACATTGTATTATATTCGCTCGTCTATTTATACCAAAAGTCAAAGTGCGAGATAGGAAATATATATAGAAAAAGATTTTTTTTTTTCAAAACATAAACACGCTAAGAAGAAATGAAATGTAGAGGTCTATATCTATTACTTAGAGAGCTAACGTTCTCCTTCTTTGTCTCTTCTCAATCAAAATAAAGAGAGTATCAACAAGAAGGAAGACGTCAGCTCTCTAAGTAATACATATAGACCTCTACATTTCATTTCTTCTTAGCGTGTTTATGTTTTGGAAAAAAATCTTTTTTTTCAGTTATTTATTTTAATGAATCAACCCTTGATTCTAATACCGATGCACTTTGAGAGGCGTTGTATTTTTTTCCCCAGCATTTTTAAGTGAACAATTAAGACAAGAATCGTGTGGTCTATATGTAAACGTAATTATACACGGCATGAAACTCTGGTTTATTAGTTAGTCATTACCCTGGTAGAAATCGATTCCATTAATTGACTAATAAATAGCTAGTTTCTCCAGTAATAGCCAAAAACTAGATAC